>PVIR01009263.1:0-53633 GCA_004026965.1 Petromus typicus | reverse complement strand
ATAACAACAAAGCGTTCATTTCTTTTTTTTTTTTTGTTTTGAGATAGGGTCTCACTTTGTAGTTCAGGCTGGCCCTGAGCTCAGCCTCAAACTCACATCACAGCAATCCTCCTGCCTCTGCCTCCTGAGTGCTGGGATTACAGGCGTGAGCCACCACGCCCGGCACTGTGGTATGTGGTACTGGTTGCTGCTGGGTGTGGGTCTCCACGCCCAGTATTTTATGTGGTTACCAGGGATCGATCCCGGGTCCTTCCACTTGCAAGACAGGCGCCGGAACCACTGAGCTAAATCCCTGGCCTCAGACACCTGTCTTGAGGTCCACCCATCGTGAGTGAGCCACCTTGCTACGGTCACCTGCCAGAGTGCAGGCTGGTCCCGGAGCACCCTAACCAGCTTTCGCCCCATCTCCAGATGGTGGTGGACATGTGCTATGGTGTTGAGGCTCTGCAGCCCCTCGTTGTCCTGTGGCACAAGAGGCCATGACACCAGCCGTGCCCAAGGAGACCTCCCTCTGGCCTCCTGTGCACATCCGGCTTTAATCAGGGGTGAGGAGATACTTTTTAGCGAGTCCCTCTGCAGTTCTACACTTTGGAGCAGGTACGTGATATCCATTGTCCTGAGGCGTGGGGGGTCTGGGCTGGAAGGGAACATCAGGCCTGGGGACAAAGGGACAGATGAAAGTGACATTTCCATCAGGCATCAGTCACAGATAGGTCAGACAGCACCGGGTCCTGGCTCCCATCAGGAGGAGGGGTGAGTCAGGCAGCCTGGGGGGACATCTGCAGCCGGGCAATGGGTTCTGAGTGTGGCATTCAGGAGGTCACACTGAGCTTAGGCGAGCGGTTCCAAGTGTGACCTGTAAGTTTTAGTCCCCAATGTGTTGCCTGGAGCAGGTGACTCAGCCTTGGCCTTCACTGTTCTCGGCTGCTCCATAGGTGTGTGTGTGTGTGTGTGTGTGTGTGTGTGTGTGTGTGTGTGTGTAACAGAAAGCCTGGAGCGTGCAGCTGACAGCCTAGCTCATGGAGAACTCAGCAGTCCTGCGGGGAAGGGGCATTTGCCACCCTCTCCCACTTTATGGATGGGGAAACAAAGGCACAGAACAGGTACGCCCTATGCCCAGGGTCACCCATGGCCCGCAGTCGCTCTCCGATGACTACACCCTGGCACAGTGTGCTGGCACGGCGGGTTAAGCATGGCCACACAGGGTCAGACCCTGCTCTACCATTTCCAAACCTCTGAGCAGCGCCCACCTCCGGGCCTGGCTTCCATCTTCTGCCTGTGGTGGACACACTGCCTTATCTGTTTGTTTTGAACTGCGCTTTCAAGTTTGTACTTGTCCACGTCAGTCCTTGTGAAGTTTTCTCCTTAAAGTAACACTCCGTGGGAAAGGATAAGTCGAGCAGTCCCAGACGAGGAGGCTCCATAGCAGGCGGCTGGCTACTCTTGCTGGTCTGTTACATGGGAAGGCGACACGGAGGACTGGTGGGGTCTGGGCACACAGGTCCAGAAGGTGTCACTCCTTCCCCCTCAGGCCCCCTAAGCCTCCAGATACCACTGCGTGGCAGGACAGCCCCTTCTCCCTTACAGGTGAGCAACCTAGGGAGAGGTGGCTGAGTGGCTCCACACAGACCACCCAAGTCCCAAACAAGGGTCTCTACGTGGACCAGCTGCAGCCAGACAGGTGCTCAGGGATGATGAGAGTGGCGCACCATCTTCGAGGATGCCGCTGTCACAGGAGTCCAGGCCTGAGTGCTGCAGGGAAGGGTGGTCACATTCATGAGCCCCCTTAGGGAACGCTGTCCACATCTGCCTTTTGCAAAACGTATCCCTCTTCCTTGTTCCCAGCTGTGAGTCTCTGAGCCATGACAGAGAACTCCGTGACGTCCAGCTCCACCCTGAGAGCCAGCTGCTAGAGGGGAGATTGCCAAGCCAGAGGCCGGAAGGGCCCAGGAGCCTCGTCACCCCACCGCCTGGCTCTGCTCATCACCCACCCTGCCTCCAGGGATGCTGTGTAGACCCAATGACTCACAAAGGCTGTCTGTTGGTGGCTGTCATTTAAACAGAAGCTCTTGTCTTTGCAGTTTTCTGAGCATACTCGGCCTTTGGAAATGGTAGAAAAGACTTTGGTTCCAGGTTGCTCTAATGAAGGCCACATACCGTCTGGAGAGATCAGAGGGCCCCGTTCCTATCCAGTTGAGTGTCGCTCTCCTATTAGCCATTGTCCCCTCTATCCTTAGATCCTATTGTCCTAGAGAGATTTCAGAAGTCCCAGCCCATGTACGCCAGTGTGAGTCCTCAGCCGTAGATGAAGTTTTATTGTTTAGTTATCTTTTTCTTTATGGCCTTGCTTGGTTTTTTCCACTTTTTTATTGTATTAAAATACACAGCATACAATTTGCCATCTTTTTCAAAGCATAAGATCCGCGGTATTCAGTACTTTCATAATGTACAACCCGCAACACCGTGACTTTCGGAAGTCTTCACATTGAAGAACTGAACCCATTCCCTCATTAAACACTAAACTCCCTATATCACACCCCCCCAAATCCCTGGCAACCCCCACTCTGTGTCTGTGACCTTGGCAACTCTTAGAATCTCGTAAAAGCAGAGTTGCCTGTTTCTGTCTTTTTGTAATTGACTTATTTCATTTATCATCATGTTTTGTTTTGATTTGGCTTTTTCTTTGGGGAGATATGAAGTGCTACTCATTGTAGATTTGACTTACGTTTCCCTAGTGATTGGTTATGCTAAACCTCTTTTCATGTATTTATTGATCACCTGTATATCCTTTTTTGGAAAAATGTCTTTCAAGTTCATGGACCATTTTTTATTGGCTTTTCTGTCCTTGAGTTGTAGATTTATCTATGTATTCTGGACATTAATCTCCTATCTGATATGTGATATAAGTGTCTTCTCATTCGTGGTTGGCATTTTCAGTGAGTAATGCCTTGGAAGCACAAAATTTACACATTTTCATGCAGCCCAGATTGTCTATTTGGTTCTTTTGTGGACTTGGCTTGGGTGTTTGTGATAGCTAACTGTGTTGACTTCGGTGAGAAAGGCCCAACTAAATTGGCCCAGTATATTTCTGGGTGTGGAAGACTCATCCGAGGGCGGACTGTCCCCGGAATGGCGCAAAAGGGAAATGAAGAAGGAAGGATCGCTTGTTTCTTTGGAGGAGCTCCAGTCTTCGCTTTCAACTTGGAGGTCATCTCCTGGCCTCCATCACAGCCCCTCTGGCCTCAAATTCAGCCTCCTGTGGGACCCCACGCCTTCAGCTGGGTCCTTCTGCCCTCCAGCATGCAGAACTCATGCATTCTTCCACATCTGACTCTGTGAGCAGCCACTGTAAGCCATTCTTGTCAATTCTTATATATTTGTACATCTTGCATTAAATGTTTCTCTAGTAAGCACTGACTCATACAGTGTTGCCTGTAAGAAATCACTGCCAAATCCAACATCATGATGTATTTTATTCTAATGTCTTACAGTTTTGGGGTTTACGCTTAGGCCTTTGATCCAGTTTGAGTTCAGTGTTACATAACTGTACATATCCTCTATATCTGCGGGCCTCACCTCCATGGACTCAGCCATTCACTGATCCAAATTACTAACAAGAAAGGAAAGCTGGGGGCCGGGGAGTTAGCTCAGTGGTTCCGGCGCCTGTCTTGCAAGCACAAGGACCCGGGTTCGATTCCCCGGTAACCACATAACAATACTGGGCGTGGAGACCCACGCCCAGCAGCAACCAGTACCACATACCACAGTGCCAGGCGTGGTGGCTCACGCCTGTAATCCCAGCACTCGGGAAGCAGAGGCAGGAGGATTGCTGTGAAGTGAGTTTGAGGCTGAGCTCAGGGCCAGCCTGAACCACAAAGCGAGACCCTGTCTCAAAAAACCTAAAAAAAAAAAAAAAAAGAAAGGAAAGCTGGGGATTTAGTCCAGTGGTTCTGGTGTCTGCCAGGCAATTGCAAGGTCCAGAGTTTGATCCCCAGTAACCACATACCACAGTGCTGTGTGTGGTGGCTCACACCTATAATCCTAGCACTTGAGAGGCAGAGGCAGGAGGATTGCTGTGAGTTTGAGGCTTGCCTGAGCTACATAGTGAGTTCAGGGCCAGCCTGAACTACAAAGCGACTATGAAGTTTGTTGAGGTTTACATTATGTTTCTACCACGATACACACAATTTTTGGAAATCTTCAATGTACATGTGGCAACTGTGTGCCAGGTACAGAATTCTATATATGTGTTTTGTTCTGCTGCTGTCTGCCTTGAGCTCATGTTCACAAAGGTTATATTTGTGAAGCTTTCACGTGGCTTTGGTAGTACACATGGTCTCCTTGTGGCGAGTTGGCACTTTCTATGCCACATGTTCTGGGGTGTCACCCACCCAGGCTTATTGTCTTCTATTAATTTCAAGCTTTAGGAGTTCTGAGAGCATGTGAGAAATGCAAATTCCCATTTCAAACTTGTGTTAGGAAGGTCTTCTTAGACTTCTTACTTCTCAAGAAAGACTTCTTCATGTTTCAGTGGAGCCAGAAATGAGATAGACAACATCCTAACAGTGACCTTTGCAAAACAGCAATTCCTTCTGTCCTATATTTTTCCATGTTCACAGAGGATGTGGGTCCAGTTTTATTTGAGCATTTTCCTTCAGCATCTCTGTTGGCAAGAGCCCCAGACCTCTCTCCCACGGCTCTGGAGTGTAAAATCCTTGGCGCCAGGATTGGAAAAGGCCGCCTCTCGCTTGTGCTCCAGCCCCCCACCCCCACCTTGCAGGAAACCCGAAGCATCGGCACCTGTTTGTCATTCTGACTTTTGGCTTTTTATTTCTGGTCCCTGGGGATTTTTTTTCTCCTTTTTTTTAGTATCTTAGAAAAGCAGGTATGTAAAACCATGCTTCTTACATTTTATCTGGTGTCTCTGTCCAGTTCTGCTGTCTGCAGGACTTGAGGGACTGCCCTTCCTAAAACTCCTGGACCCTGTGTCCTTACCTGATGTGGTTAATCATCCCCCAGCCTCGTGCCTCATCTTACCCCCTGTGCCCTGAGATGAAAGGCATAAGACTGGGGAGAGAGGGTTGGGAGGTTTGGGCTGGCATTGGACCCTGCAGTCTCCTGGTGGCCCCTAAAGTGAACCGCCGTGTCTTTAGTTGACCTTCTAGGGTGACAGGCGATGTCATCGCAGAGGGGAGCTCAGCCAGGGCAGCCCCTCCCAGCCCTCCTCAGCAGTGGCCATGGGCAAGGACTTGCTCTGAGCCTTGAGCAGGTGTGGAAATTCCCCTGGGGCCTCTGCTTCACTCGCAGGGTGTCCCAAACCCAATCCACCTTCTCCTGGGCCCACCTGCTTGCCAGGTTCCCTGCCTGTAAAGAAGCCAACACCTGTTTCTGCATCTCTACCAGCTCCTTTGTCTACATCTGATACCCAGCTGCTTCTAGAAGTTTCTCTAGAAAACCTTGAAGTCAATCAATTGCGAAAACAAATATCCTCAGTATCCTCTGCCTTTGGCCGCACAGCATGGTCCCCAGCTTAGCTGACTTCCTACCTCATTACCTTTGTCCCTCTAGGCCTGTCCTGAGCTTCCTGCAAAGCCACTCCGAGCACACGGAGGCCTGGAGGCCAGGACCCAGCCTCTGCTTTGTCGCTTCCTTTGCTACCCACTGCTGAGGGCCAGGCGTCCTCGTGCCCGTCCCTGCGGGCTGCATGGCCTTTTGAAGTATCTTCTCTCAGAAGCCAGCCGCTGGAGCAAAGAGGGCACCGACTCAGCCCACAGGCTCCTTTCTGGCTCGGGAGGGGGCTTGACATTTTGATGGCATCTCTGGCTCCCTCTCACTCAGAGCACAGCTTGACAAGGACTAAAAAGCCACTAGAGTTTCACTTTCAGAAAAAAAAAAATAGTTTTGCAAAGTGGTGTTTCTCAGGTCAGGGGTGCAGCTCGGTGGAACGCATGCCTGGGCCCGGCTCCCGGCGTGCTCGGGGCCTGTTTTCGCCCTGGACCCCATGCACTTCGCACCTGCCTCCTCTCCAACAGAATGGGTTGTGTGTTGGGTTCCTACTGCGGGTTTGGGGCCAATCGGTGCTCATCCTCCTCACAAAGCCCCCTCTGCTTCCAGAGTTGCCAAGGTCATGCGAGCAACCATGAGGCAGAGGCAGGTGGCGGTGTAGCAGGGGCAGGGCCACAGTAAAAGACAGGTGCCACCAACTGGAATGCAGCAGCCTCCCAAGGGCAGCGTGGCCTCCATCCCTAAAAGCACAGGGTCCAGGCGAACCGATGGGCCGGGGTGACAGGTGGGCCACTTTGAGCGGATGAACTAGTGCTTCACTCCAGCTTTGGCCTCCTGCACAGGTGAGGGGCGGGGGCCAAGTGAGGGCAGCATTCACACAGCCTGGCACGGAGGAGGCGCGCTGGGAATTCAAGGGTTTTAGAAGAGAAATATCGAATGAGGGACGTGGAAGGGGAAGGCACCCAGGGCTTTGTTATTCCAACTGGGGCAGGGGTGTCAAAGGGCTTAGCCTCCCCACCACTTGGGACTAGTCAGGCTGAAGGCTGCAGGAAGTGCCTTCCCTGTTACCTGCCCTTGTATCCTGTACCCCGACTCAGGTCACCTGTGGGAGGGGTGGGAAGGGACACAGGCTGGCCTGCAGCCGGCCAGGGGAAGGACAGGGCCTCCCTCTCACTTGTGGTGGGAGAATCCAGTGGGGCCTGATGCTTTTTAACGATCTCAATCGCAGCCCAGAAAAAAAGCAAGGGAGACACGGCCCACTCTGTGGGCCGGACCGTAGTTTTGGAATGTGACAATTTATTTTGGGGGGAAAAGGCTTTTCACCCCCCTTTCCTGGCATACAATATTAAAGAGCAGCAGAACAAAACGTACAAGACAGAGTAATCAGCACAAACCCGCCCTCCCCTGGCTCAGAATTCACTGAACCCGGAACAAGAGAACCGAACCCACACCCAGAAAAAGCCCTCCATCTCCACCGGAAGCCCACGCCGGGGAGGGACAGGGTGGACGGGGAACCCACCCCCGCTTCCCTCCGGCTGGAGGACTACGGTCCCATCTGTAACCGCTGGAGGCAAAGTTTAGCCAGCTGAACGCTGGATGGTTGAACCACAGACAAAGGCAACAACACTTCATCTTAAAAATGCGAGAGAGAGAAAAAGAGACAGTGCCCCTCCCCAAATATAGAGCTATATATGTATATTTTTATATATATAGAATTCATTCGTGCACAATTCATTAAATGAGCTTTTCAAAAATTAAAAAAAATTATAAGATACATATTTCTTCAGGCCTTTGTGTGTGTGTGTTTTTTAAATTAAAACCAATAAAAGATATCTCCACGTCCCCTGCATCCAACAGCAGGCAAGGGGGATACTCCGTGCCTCCCCCTGGCCCCTAGAGAGCAGGTCCCCCCGTGGCCGATCTGATGCTCTGCACACAGCAGGCGCTCGCTCTGGGGAGCGGAGGGCTGACTCTTTCAAGGCTGGGGGGGGGGCGTGCAGGCTAGGACATGGGGTCCAGGACCCCTACCCAACCGGCTCGCAGTTTCCATATCTTGGTGTTAGCAAGAAAAGGGGTCAGGGAGCCCCTTATCCTGGGTTTTCTGAATTGAGAGGAGATGCAAACAGAGCAAAAAATAAAACCCTTAAACTTCTCTTTTCTTTTAAAAAGTGATTCCTCGAACCATACAAGCCCTAAGGAGGCTGCCTGGGGCTAGTGCACACGGAGCCCGAGAGCGGAACTGGCAGGCAGGGCTCCGCTGTCCAGCGTGCGCCAAGTGCAAAAACAAAGAACAAACCCCCAAAACCAACCAGAGAAAAGGAGGGAGGAAAGGGACACATCTTGGGAGCCCAGAGAGGCTGGGAAGGCCAGCAGCCGCTCAAGACGGAGCGGGCTTCCTCCTCTGCGCTGACCCGCCAGCGGCCAGTGGGCTGCCGACTCGGGGATCCGCCTTGTGCTACCCTGGGGTCCCTACCTCTTGAAGGGCTGCTCCCCAAAGGCCAGGACAGCCTGGGCCTTAGGCCTGCCATGCCACCCCAGGGAAGCAGCTTAGCTGCCCCTGAAATGGGACAGTCCTTCTCACCTCCCCCAGTGGCTGAAGGCCGCCGAGGATAAAGGTGGCTGTCAGTGCCTGGAGCGCCCCTGGCCCTCGGACACCAGCAGGACTTCAGCCAAGCCCTTGCTGCCCAGAACACCCTCTCCATGGAGGGCAGACAGACTCTGCCAGAGAGAAAATGAGATGGGGATGGGTCCCTACTTTTCTCCTTTACCCTAACACCAGATTTTGTCTACTTCCTATGACTCGTGGGAAGGGACGGCGGTGCATTTAAGGGGAGACAGCCGATGCCCATGAGATAGTGGGCATGGGTGTGGGCGATTGGGCTTTGGGGTTATTTCACGTACAAAAATAAAGCAAACCAGATTGCAACTTCTGCTTGGTAATTAGGCAAATGGAAAAGCAGCAAGAGGCGGAGGAGGGGCCGCAGGAGGCTGGTCACGTGCAAGTGTGTGGTCGAGGGCATGAGGGCCGTGCTGGGCCTCCTGGGAGGCAGGAGGGGCTTGGCTTGCTGTTGGTCCCGTGACCACCCAGCCCCCAGGGAGCGCCCACCTCCAGCCAGTGTGCGTGCGTGGCGCAGACCCAGAAAGCCTCGCAGAGGTGGGCCATGCCTTCTCCCCCAACCCCAGTCACAGTCTCGGGGGGCCCACAGCTTTCTGCAGCCTGCATCCCTCTCCTGGCCAGGGAAGCGCAGGGATGTCAGGGTCTTTGGGGTGATGGGGGAGCTGCCAAAAGGAGGGGCGTGAGGACTCACCAGCCTTCCTGGAGAAAGCCACCAACCACGGGCCGTGGGAGGAATCTGTGGACCCCTTGGGTCCTGAGCCTTGGCGCCTTCTGCCTCAATCTGCCTGGCACCCCAGTTTCTGGCCAGCTCCCCTGGGACAGGCTGTCGCCCTCCCTTCAAGCAAGGATAAGGACGGGTGTGGAAGTCTGGGCCCAGGTTGGCAGGGAAACCTCACCCACCTGGGCCAAAGAGGGAGAGGTGGCCAGGCTGGGTCCACGCTGCCGGCAGCCCCGGCCCAGATACGCCCCTAACCTCGCCACTTCGGCTGTGCAATGCCACGCTACTAGGTTCTCTTTAAATATCTTTCTCCCCCCACCCGTACCCTTAGGAATCCCGCAATAATTTTCTATTTCTTTTTTTCCTCTTTTTTGCTTTTTTTCCGTTTTTTGTTTTTTTTTTTTTTTTGCAAAACTAATTCTTTCACTTTCCTGTCATAAAATCACCTCTGAAAACACAACTTCTGTACAAAAAAAGTCACCAATGACACAGACTCTCAGGAAAACACATTTCTATGGTCTCTGGAAACACCTGTAACTGGTACCCAGGTGAGCTCACCCGGGGAGGGGGTCAGGGGGAAATCGCCTCTGAGGACAGAGGAGAAATACCAGCCCTTATTTGGGGGAAAAGCCGATTGGCACTTGGACGGTCACAAGGCCTGCACGAAGGGCAGGGTGGGGAGGGACCAAGGAACACCACCACCTCAAACCCTGTGAGGGCCCCTGTTTTGTACCCTGCAGTGGGGAGGGGAGGCCACGCTGCAGGCCTGGCAGGAAGACTCAGAAGGAAGTGCCCCTTCTAAGGACCAAGGGCCTGGCCGTCTGAGAGGTCCCCTTCCCGCCTGCCACCCTTCTGAACGAGGGACCCACAGCTGCACATACCCGGAAACCAGCTCCAGCCACATGCAGGAGCCCGGCACACACCCCAACCGCATCCAGGCGGAGGCCGAGAGGCCGGTCCGCCCTGGACACCGGTCCCTGTGGTGTCCTGGACGTGTGGTCTCTCCCTTTCAGTCTGCCTACCTCCTGGTGCCCAGCCTAAAAGTAGGGCTTTGGTCACTGCTGCTGGCGTATAGGCCTTGGTGCCCAGGCAGCAGAGGGCAACGGAAGCTGCCCAGAGCTGCTGGACTCCTGTGATTTTGAACAGTCTGGGCTATGAGAAAGCCCTGGCAGTCAGAAGCCAATAAAGGGCTGCGAGAAGCCAAAGATGCTCCGGTAACATCCAAACCCCCTTCTTTCCTGACCACTGGACAGGAGGAAAGCTGGTGTGGACACCAGGTCTCTGCCATAGTCCCCTCATGCCATGACTACAGGGTAGGCCCAACCAGCCAGGCTGACCACTACAGAGAGAAGCCCAGGGCACAGGACAACCGGCACACTGGCCGGGAGGAGCCTGGAGCTCCCACAGCAGACTTGCCAACCTGGCCGAGCCAGGCCCCACTAAGGTGGGCCGGGGCCAGGCCTTTAGGACCCTGTTCCAAGGAGGTGGGAGGTGCCATTAGGAAAGGCTGGCACCTAGCACCCAATGCACACACAGACCCACGTACACACTCGCCTGGGGCGCACACACACACACGCTCAGCTGGAGTCTCCACAGCAGGTTCTTGTAGCACCTTTGGTTGAGAACTGAAGGGCCTTTAACACCCGGAGATGGTGGAGGGCGCACGGTCAGCTCCTCCCGCTCGGAGAGGGCTTCAGAAAGGCGGGGGTGGGGGCGGCGCCAGGGGCCTGCGAGGGCCTGGTTCAGAAGTGGCTGCTAAGCTCACTACTGTGGAGACAGGAGCCCATCTGGCCTCGTCCTTCACTCTGTCTGCGGCTTTGCCCAATGGGCAGAACGGGCTATACCCACCCTGGGTGGGGGGGTCTCCTAAGGGCCCCTCAGCTGCCGGGTTAGCACCGAGATCAGACGCTGTAGACGAGGGCAAGAAGCAAGCTGGGGAGAGACAACAGGGTGGGAGGCAGATGGGGCAGGAAAACCCCAGGTCTGGGGCTCCCCGAAACCACCCAGCAGGCCCCACTGTGCACGGGCAGGACAATGCCAAGAGACAAGGGAGCACTTCTCAGTGCCCAGCCCCGCCCCGCCCTCACCGAGTCCAGGACTGCCCACCTGCTGGCCTGCGCGGGGCCCACTGCCCAGCCCCGTCCCTGGGTCAACACCGAGCCATCAAGACAAGCAAAGCACAGGCAGGCAGGTCTAAGGGCAGGGGTGGGAAGGGGCACAGGTGCGACTGTGGACAGGAGGTCCCCCACAGCCCCCCTCCTGGGGAAAGGGCCCCTCACTTGCTTGCCCCACTACCAACGCCCCCTGAAGCACCTGCTACCCCAGCAGCCACCTTCTCGAAATCCTCAGGGTTGCAGAATTCCTTGATAGTGACCGTCAGGAGGTTGCTGGTGACGTCAGTGACCACCACATTGGAGCAAGGTGACATTTCCGGGCGCCAGTCCCCGGCCTCGGGCTCAGAGGCGGCGCCAGCGGGCTCCGGGGCAGCGGGAAGAGCCTGGCTGGCAGCAGCAGTGACATCGGGGGGCACCCGCTTGCTGGTGGCTGCCGCCTCCGGAGGGATGGACAGGTCGAGCACCTCTGGCTCGCGCCACTCAGGGGCGGAGGACTTCACGGTCTCAGGGAGCAGCTTGGGGGGCGTGTCGTCGGGGTCGGAGGACTGCGGTGTGGGCGAGGGGCAGCCGGACGAGCTGGTGCTGCGGGCATCGTAGGTGGCCACGGGGGAGGCCAGGAGCAGCCCGGGGCCCGGGGCGGCGGCCAGGTCGGCCTTGCCGGCGGCGGCGGGCGGGGGCGGCAGCGGGGCCGGGGCGGGCGGGGGCTTGTAGAGCGCGAAGGCGCCGAACTTCACGTGGCGGATCTGCGTGCGCAGGATGCTCTCGCTGAACTTCTTGCTCTTGCCGATGACGCGGTTCCTGGAGGGGACTTTGGGGCGGGCGAGCGCCCCGGAGCCCTGCCCGGAGCCTCCCGCACCTGGGCCCTTGTCTATCACCTTCAGGTTGAGGATGATGCGGTTCCGCTTGGGCTCCCGCGGCTTCACCTTGCGATTGATGATGCGAACCGTCTCAGAGAAGGGTGAGATGGGCGGGCGCAGGCCGGGGCTGCCTCCCTGGGGGTCTGGACGGGGCAGGGGGCGGCGGGACATGCGGTGGCAGCGGCGGATGTCCTTCTTGAGCCTGTGCACGGCCGCGCTGGAGTGCAGCTTGGGCGAGGAGGCGCTGGCGCTCGGCTTGACAGAGAAATGCACGTCACTGATGCGGAGGGCCTCTGCCTGGGCCCGGGCCTGCGGGCAGAGGGCGAGGGTGGGACCTCCGAAGGTCCCTCAGTAACCCATGAAGAGGACACGAAGCGAGTCGGTAGTACCAACGACCTAAACTTAGAAAAGGAAACCGGCCGAGGGGTGTGGTACAAGGCAGGGGGTGTCTAAGGTGGGGGCCAGGTTGAGCTTCAAGACTCAATCCCTTCTGTATCCCACTAGTGGGCCGGGGTCCTGGGGAGAGACTCGGGTCAACCTGTGCTCAGGGACATTGTGGGAAGGACTCCAGGCCAGCCTGGGGTGCTTCCGGGGATCACTTCCTGATGACAGAAAAGAGGGTGCATGCCTGTTGCTCCCCTGTCCCTCAGCCCTGCCTCCTGAGTGTCCTCAGTGCCACACGTCCCTCTGGCTTGGTCTTGGCTGACCTCCGCTCCGCTCCAGCTCCTACTGACCCTCACCTCCAGAAGGGCCCTGGGCCCCCAGCCCCTTCCCCATGCCCCCAGCTACTGTGCTTGGCTTCCTGAGTCTGCTTCGCCTGTGTGGCCTGGGGCTGGCTCACAATGTGCTGTGCTCAATGGATTCCAAAGCCTGAGCTGGAACGCAACCTGGCCAGATGTGAGTTTGGTGGGCACAGCTTGTAAGCAGGCTGACCACACCACATCTCTATGCCCAGATGGCAGTGGGCAAGGGTGAGGAAAGGCCTGCAAGCAGCCTGGAGAACAGTCCCAGGGCTCATCTGCTTCTCCACAGGAGACCCAGGGTACAGCACGGCTCTCAAGGAACTCCAGGTCCCAACATGCTCTGTATCAGAGGTCCCCAAATGCAGTGGAAATGTCCCAAAGTTATATAAACTGTTCTCTTAGTTGTAGCCGCCTGCAAGGGGCTTTGGTCTCTATGGCGGGAACAGGGACTTGGAGAATGGGTTGGCATAACACAGGAAGTACAGGGCCAGGAATTTAGTTCAGATGTCTCACAAGCAAGTGAGAATACCTTCATTTAGGACGTGGCCCTCATTCCCCCTTTAATGCCGTAGAGCCCTCCCGACCCAGCGGGCACCGCCTGGGGCTGCGTTATACTCCCTCTCGCCACTAGGTGGCAGCACATAGGGATGACGTTCGCGGCTCCACTGTTCCCCAGGGGCTGAGCCCCCTCATACCCCTTCCAAGACAAAGACAGAGGAAAGCCTTGGCTTTCTCTGGCTTGCCAGGCAGGACTTTACTGCGGGTACATCCCCAGCGGCACTCAAGGGATGGCCTCTTTGTCAGCCTCGTGGGTGGGGTGTACTCCCTCTGCACCCTGCCTTTGTAATTAGGTTTAGTGTGGACAAATAGGATGAAGCTGCTGGACCTCTTTCCCTCTCTGCACTCAGAACGGGACCTCCCACAGCACAGCTGTGACATTCAAGGGCACCTGCTTAGCACCTGCCTGGACACAGAAATATTTAGTCCACACCCAGGGCGCCCCAGGGAGCTGGACTTAGGGCAGATCATTCCTTTCCGATGTACACTTTCTAAATTTTCTTCAAGAAATATTTCTTCCTTCATAACTTCTCAATATTATTATTGTTGTTGTTATTTTGGTACCTGGGATCAAACAGAGGACCTTGTGCTTGCAACTCAGGTCAAACTCCCAGCTGCTCAACACTACTATTATTATTATTATTATTATTATTGAGACAAGGTGTCACTTTGTAGTTCAGGCTGGTCCTGAACTCAGCCTTGAACTCAGCAATCCTCCTGCCTCTGCCTCCTGAGTGCTGGGATTACAGGTGTGAGCCACCATGCCCAGCTCAACATTATCTTTATAATATGTAAGGGACAACTCTCCCCAAGGTTAAGAATTCATTGAAAGCAGGATTTGCCTAGTGAACTAAAAACAACTGCAGCCAGCGTGTTGTTTAGCAGCACTCTGGCTGGGTGACAAGCACATTGCCAAGGGCTGCTGTGTACAGCGGACACCATGAAAGGTTAAGGCACCTGGGCTTCTAGTGAGCACCAGCCCGCTGGCCTGTTTCTTGTTTCCCCGGTGTGGAGCGGGCATAGTGGACGCTGTCTTGCAGGCTCAGAACCCTGCAAGGCTGCCAGTGGAAAGCGCTATCTGGGGAGATCCTGCTGCCTTCGGGCTGCCGCTATTGGGTTCTCCATACCCCTCGCCCCCACCTCTGCCATCTCCATATGCCTACTGTGTCCTCACCTATGCCCCCAACCTGATATGTACTCCTTGAGGGACAAGGAGAAGAAAAAGATGAAGCCAGGAAGCTAGGTGGTAGGACCTCCTGTAAATTATGTCCCTTCTGAGGACCTTGATGTTTTTTCTTTCTTTCTTTCTTTTTTTTTTTTTTTTTTTTGATACAGCATCTTGCTATGTAGTTCAGGCTAACCCCAAACTCAGCAATCTCTCCTCAGCTTCCCAAGTCCTGAGGTTAATAGACGTGTGCCACCATGCTTGTCTGAGCCTTGTTTCCATCTGTGAAATGGGCTAGCACTCTCTGCTTCACAGCGTTGTCGTGAGAATTAAAGAAGACAACACATCCGGGGACTCAGGACTGTTGTCAGGCCCATAAAGCAGCTCAGGAATGAAAACTATCAAGAAAAGGGGTTTTGTGATTTAAGGATCCTGAGCATCACTCGTATCGCCGCTAGAGGGCGCTCCAGATGCCCTGAGAGGCTGTCACAGCCCACCAGCCTCCCAGCTGCTCCGCCCCGTTCCTCCCAACGAGAGAAGCACCAGGATTACGGTAGCTCCGTGGATCCCCTAAGGGGAGTAGTGGCTGGGGGCGGCGGTTACAGAAATATGGAATTCTGGAAAGCAATTTTTTCCACTTCTGCATTAAGTCCAAAGCAAACCCTACACACATGGTCCTACAGCTGGGGGAGGAGGCGGAGTGCCTGGATGGGCCCTCCCCACCCCGCAGGGCCTCCAGCCTTTGGACAGTCTGGAGATTCAGAGGCTCTGCAGTCTGCAGTCCCTTCTACACAACAGCTCTCCTTGACAGGGTGGGAGACGCCACAGAGTCGCCAGCGGCTGTGTGGGCAGGGTCTAGTCACACCTTGGTCCTACGGGAGGCTGGGATGCCTGTGGCCCTGCTGTCACCTCGAGTCACCTCGTTCTCCTTTTCTCGGATACTGTTTCTCCTCACCAACACCCCCAAGACCCTAAGATGGCTTCCCCTGGAAGTTCTTCCCTCCTCTGCCAAGGTAACAGGCTGTGCTTGCCCCACCCCAGCCTCGCTAAACCTCCGGGACTGGGGAGAAACTGAGGCTTGGGGTCCTCAAGTCTGTGTCCCAAGCTGACCGATAAACTGAGGCTGATGTGATTTAAGGTCAAACTCACACTGGGCCCTGAGTGAGCGGGAGGGATGCGGGATAAGCCCCGACACAGGCAAGAAGCCGGGGCAGAGGCAGGTGGTCTCCCGAGCGCCTCGCCCAGCGCGCCGCCGCTCCACCTCCTGGCACAGCCCCAGCGCCCGAGGCTGGGGCAGGTGAGGGGACAGAGGCCGGGGACAGCCCCTGCCACCCATTCCCGCGGGCATCCTCCCGCCCCGTCCCAGGCCCGTGCGCCCCCGGAGCCGGCTTCCTCCTCGAGGATCGGCCCCGCTCCCGGCCCCGCGCGCTGAGCCTGCCGCGGCCGGCTGCCAGGGGCTGCTCGGGGCTCCCGCCACCCCCTGCCCAGCTGGGGCCTCGCAGAGCCCGCCCGCCTGGCGGCCGCGGAGCTGTCCCTCCCTCCCGGCCCCGCGCCGCGCTGCGCAGGGCTGGGGCCCGAGAGGGGCGGCTGGGGCCGCGCCAGGTTACCTTCAGGAGGAAAGTTTTGGGCTTCGGTCCCCTCTTCTTGGGCCCGTACAGCTCCCGCTCTCTCTCCCTGCGGCCGAGAAACGCCCGAGGTTGCGGGAGCCCCTTCCCGGCCCGGCCCGGCCCGCGGCCTCCCGGCTCCGCGCCGCCCGCCCGCGCGCGCTGCCAGCTGCGGGACTCACTTCTGCTCGAAGGCGGCGATGAGCCGCGAGTCCAGGATGTTCTCCTCCGGCTCCCAGGTGCTGTACCTGCGGGCCGCGCGCGCACAAAGCCGGCGTCACCCCGGGCGGAGGCGGCGAGGGACCCACGCGCGCCCGCCCCACGCGGCCCCGGCCCTGCGCCCGCGACACTCACTTGATCGCCCAGCCCTTCCATTTCACCAGGTACTCGATGCGTCCCTGAAAAACAGAACGGGCAGGGTGGGGGCGGGGAGGCGCGGGCGCTCGCGGCGGGGCGGCCGGGGCGCTGGGCTAACGGGACCGCCGCGTCCCGGTCCCGCCACCCCGCACCCGCCCCGGACGGAGACTCACCTTGCGGATCCGCCGCTTGATGATGGATTCGGCCGCGAAGACCCGCTCGCCCACTGCAGACAGCTCCATCTTGCTCAGCGGCACCCACAGCCCATAATACTCCCAGCTCCCGCGGCCGGTGCTGCACCGCTCGCGCACGCGCACAGCGCACAGGCCCCGGCGGGGCGCGCGCTCGCGTTCCAGCAGCGGGCCGTCACGTGACCTCCCGGCCAGCGCGCGGTTGCCAGGACCTCCCCCTCCCCCGGGGCGGTTGCTAGGGAAAGTGAGCGCTCGCGGGGCGGGGGCGCGCGCAGGCTCTTAAAGGGGCCTCGCTCGGCGGTGGGGACCCGGCGGGAGGCCGGCGGTTGCTTGGCTGGCTTGCGCCAAGCTGCTTCCCCAGCATCTTACCGGGCCTGGCCGCTGCCGCCTTCCTCCCTTTTTTGAGCCCTCAAGCAAGTCTTGCCAGGCTCAGGAGGAGGAGTGCCGTGGAACCCGAGTCTGCAGTCTTGCGCATCCTCTTGCGGAAGTTTGCAAACAGTTAAATATGATACAGCAGAAATGCATTTGCTGTTGCCCTGCCAGGCCTTGCGGGAATTTCTTTAAGACATCACCCCCCACCCTTATCCATTATTTATGTGTTCGTGGGAGTATGGTTTTGTAACCAGTTTAGATGAATTAAAACAAAAACGCCACCGCATGAAAGGCGGTGCAGTGAATCGGGCCAGGCAGGCCAAAGGGAGCCTGGGCGCCCGGGCCAGTGGCACCTGCCTCCCCAGGAGGCCAGGCGACCACATGCAGGACCTGGGCGTTTGGGATCAGGAGAGGCCAGGGCGAGAGCGCCCCATAACCAGGCCGGTCCAGAGTGGGTCGCCGTGGGTCCTGCAGAACCCTGCAGTAGCGATCGGTGTTCTGGTTCCCAGGCCCCTCGCAACGTCTCTGGCCTGCAGCCCGCAGCTTGGGCTGATGGCTCCGCCATTGCTCTGGGGAGGGACAGCTGGGGAGATGTCCGGCCACACAAACCCTTCCGTGCCTTTTATTTTGAAATAATTTAAACTTCCATTTTCTGTTATGGCAATGGTCATGTTCTTTGCAAAACAAATCTTTGAAAAACATTGCAAGAAAAACAAAAGCAGCACGGAGCAGGCACTACCACCTCAGCCCAGCTACATAATAGTACATTTGAGGTCAGCCTGGACCTCATGGGGAGGCCCTGCCTTGAAAGCCCGAAGCAAGTCAACAAAAGACCTCTGTCCATGATCGCCACAAAACCTTTGTTAACATCTTCCAGGGTCTCATAGCCCTGTTCGGCGTCTGTATAAACACACGTGTATGTGAATATGTGCACATGTATGCATTGGATGTGTACATAATATACATCTAATTTGAGTAAAAATACAATCATACTATTCACATTGTTCTGGAATCCTCTTTATACCCTTACCGATAGGAATTGGATATCTTTTGGTAACAGAATCATTGCTCACTGATTTTACCAACATTTTAAGAGCTGCTGTGCAGGCTGAGATGGAGGGGGGAGAAATGGAGTGTACATAGACATCAGGGTTGTGCCTTGCTTCCGTGGCTTGCTGATTAGGATGAATGGTTTTTACAGTTTGTGCTGCGACACCCGTGCCTGCAGTTTTAAATCAACCAGATCGAGACTTCAATATTAGCTGGAGAGAAAGGCCTTTCCCTTTAGCATCTAGGAACAGCTAGGAGCAGGCAAGCTGGGGTGAGCCTGGTGTCAGAGCAGAGCTGCCCCCCTGGAGGTAGGCAGGTAAGTTGTACTGAGATGAGAGTGTGTGTGTGTGTGTGTGTGTGTGTGTGTGTACACAGACTAGAGGAGAGGGCAGCCGGAGGAAGTGGATACACCTTGCTCCATTTGTTAGCTTATCCAGCGGCGTTTCTGGCCCTCAGGACCATCCACCTTTGTGTTAAGCCATCAGGAAGCAAAGATGCTCCAGGGGTAGAAGGAAGGGGGGGGGAGGAGTGTGTTTAGTGCGTGGGGGAGACCTGCTGCACCTTGTGACTGGAACAGTGTGGGAGTTTCCTGTTGCTGTAACAAATGACCGCAAACTTAGCTGCTTGAGAGGACTCACTGTAACACATTAGGCTGTGGAGGTCAGAAGTCCCAAATCAGCCTCACTGAGCTGAGCTGAAGTACTGCCTGTCAGAGTTCTCTCTGAGCTCTAGGAGAGTCTGTTCCTGCTTTGTCTGTCTCTCGGCGCATGGCTGTGTCACTCAGACCTCTGCTTCCACTGCCACCTGCCTTCCGCTGACTGACGTTGTGCTGACACTGGCCCCTGAGCTCCTCGAAGATAATGCCCCCTTCTCAGCCCTCCTCCTAACTCAGTTCCACCTGCAGAATGTGTCACACTTATAGGCGCTGGAGACTGGGACGTGTGTATTGTAGGGGATTCTTCAGCCCTCCGCAAAAGATGCATACAGGACACATGGGAGCAACATGAGCCTGGGGGAGCCAAGGCCAGGGGGCTCCCCGCTTGCCTGCTAGCATAGAGCTGAAGAGCCTCTCAGGGAGAAGGGAAAGGTGGGCCCATGCTTGAGAGCCCCAATTTGCCTGTGCCTCGGGCATGACAAGTCACCTATTAAAGTTTGGGCTGAAGGGGCAGCAAGGAATGGCGGTGTGATGGCCAGGACTTTGATGCTGGCTGAGGTTGGACTTTGTCCGCGGTGGAGCCCATAGGGGCCCTCAGGAACTCAGTGGAGGAGTACCAAGATGAGATGATAGGACAGTGGATGCCAGGGTTTTGTTGTTTTTTTGTTTTGTGAGACAGGGTCTTGCTTTGTAGTTCAGGCTGGCTCTGAGCTCAGCCTCAAACTCACATCACAGCAATCCTCCTGCCTCTGCCTCCCGAGTGTTGGGATGACAGGCGTGAGCCACTGCGCCCGGCACTGTGGTATGTGGTACTAGTTGCTGCTGGGTGTGAGTCTCCACGCCCAGTATGGTATGTGGTTACCGGGGATCGAACCCGGGTCCTCGCACTTGTAAGACAGGCACCGGAACCACTGAGCTAACTCCCCGGCCCAGGATGCCAGGGTTTTGATGGCTTCTCTTCTGGAAGTGGGTAGATGTTATGAACATCCTGTTTCCCTCTCTGGGTCTTCATTTCTCAGCTTCAATATGGCGGGATAGACTGGTCATTTTTCAGTCAACGACTCTTCCTGCATCCCAGTTCATTGGTAGGTTTTGATTGATTTGTAACCCCTCCCAGAGCCTCGTTCCGTAGCTATGAAGCCTGGCTACAGGAGAGCATCTGTAATCTATGAAACAAAGTCTCCTTCACCTCCACCGGCCTGTAGTTCTCACTCTGGGTCCAACCTTGATCTGCCCAGAAAGGGTATTTGATTTAGTCTATGCTAGGGAACCAGCTGTGGCAGTACACATCAGCATGTAGGAGTTTAAACCCCAAAGGATTTATTATCTCCTAATCAGCAGCCTGGCTGGGCTCTGCTAGCCACTTCTCTTTCTGTTTGGTGAAGGTCGCTTATATGGCCACAGTCAGAGATACATGTCTAGGGCCATGGTGCAGCTTGCTGGCTGGCCTTGTCTCCTGGCTCTCATTATTTCATAATCTGGCTCAGGCTTCCTTATATGGTGGCGGTATACCAATTGAAAATTCATCACAAAGCCAGTACAGCTTCCAACACATCCTATTGGTCAAGGCAAGTCACGTGATATGGTGAGCCGATACATTCCAGGTTCTCAGGGCCCTGGCCCACCTTGTCTGCCTTGTCTCCAGCTTTTCCTGAGTGATTCCCCTCCCTCTGCGTGTGAGTGAGACTGAGGGAAGTGCTCGGAGTTTACCTCCGTGATCAGCTTATACAGGAAGAGTAATGTGACTTTGCAGGTGGATTAAGGGTTCTTGTCAGTTGACTTTGAAATGCTCAAAAGGGAATTTACTGTGGTCTGCCCTAGTTAGGGGAACTCATGAAAAGAGGGGCCAGGCCTTTACTCACGATTCAGAGCAGTAGAACTGCTTCTCTTATCCACCTTGACAAAGCCAACCGCCTCACTGTGGAAGTCACATGGCAAGAAGGGCCGGTGTCTTCCTGGAGCAGAAGGCTTGTCCTACAATGCCAAGGTCCCCATTCTGTCAACAACCCACGAGTTTGGAGCAGGACCCAAGCTTTCAGATGAGGCCATCTCCTGCTGATAACTTGCTTGCAGCCTGGGGACCTGAGCAGACTCTAGTAAGCTGTTCTCA
This sequence comes from Petromus typicus, assembly GCA_004026965.1. Lineage (NCBI taxonomy): Eukaryota > Metazoa > Chordata > Mammalia > Rodentia > Petromuridae > Petromus > Petromus typicus. The sequence goes on along the minus strand of PVIR01009263.1, from coordinate 33,017 downwards.
GACTCCTACTCTATCTACTGGTGTGGAAATAATAAAAAGGTCTTGCTGCAAGCCACTAAATTGGTGGTGTTTGTTACAGAGCGGCAGAAGACTCGCCTGTAAGCCCAGCCTCAGCTCAGGAAGGAAAACAGGCCCGAGCCTGAGAGGAGGAGAGACAAGGGCACTCTGGGCTATCACAGAAACTCCCCCAAAACGGGTCCTAATCCCGACAAGCTCATGCTGAAAGCTCAAGGGATCTCTGCGTCAGATGCTTTTTCTTCAGTGGCACTGTTATAGTTTAGACAGAATGACGCCCCAAAACGCGACGTGTTCAGAGGTTAGGCTTTGAGGAGGTGATTGGATCAAGGGATGCTAACTGAAGGGTTCAGAGCAGAAAGCGCTGTTAGGGGTGGAGTCTGGAAGGAGGGGGAGGGCCTGGGGGCGTGGCCTGAAAGAGTTCTCTCTCCCTGGCCCCTGTCTTGGCTCTGTTTTTTGGCTGCCATAATGTGAGCGTCTTTCCTCCTCCAGACCATCTCCGCTCGCCCTTTCTGCCTTGGAGTCAGTCCACTGTGGACTGAACTTTGAGCCAAAATAAACCTCCCTTTCTTTAAGTTGTGGGTGTCAAATATTTGGTCACACCAATGAGAAAGTGACCAAGACAGGTTCCTGCAGAATTCTAGGGACCTCACGGGGCGGGAGATGACAGGGAGGTAGCTTTTTCCAGTTTTAGAATGTCAGCCTGGCCCCTGAGACTTTGCAATTGCAGAATTGGAAAAGCAAGAGGCTAGCTCCTCCTGTCCCACTAACAAGCTGGGTTTTCTTGAAGCCAAAAGGTAATGCCTTGAGCTTGGACATGCAGCACGTGGGACTTCACTCTTCCCAGTTTGAGGTCCTGGAGGACTAAGAGGTGGTGGTAGGTGTAGCATCAACTCAGCATGATGTCAACTCTATGCACTGGTCTCCATCGTTTATAAAGTATGAGGTGACATTCTGGAGAGGTACTTGCTACTCTTTCCTGCTTGCTACTGCAGTGCTGTAGGTCCTGCAGGGAACCCAGAACTTAAGTTCCTCCTCAGTATTTGTCCCCACCAGTCAGACACTTGTTCAAAGGTGCACGGAGCAGGAGTAGGTGTGCCTGGGTACGGAAAGTGGCTTTAGGACCTTCAGGTGGCTTGGAAGGGAAGCCCCAGGGGCGGGCTGATAGGAGCCAAAGCACACGGCAGATGGCGACATAAGTGATCTTTGGGGACTCTGGGCTGAGACCAACACTGCTGTGCAAGCGGAGACACAGCACATGAGAGCTTGTGGCCTCTCAGGCTTGTCCTATCCCAGGCCCTTGGCCTTCCCTGCTGGAAGACCCACATTTTCTGCTGTTAGTTATGTGGCTTCGTTCTCTCAGGCCATTCAAATGTCCCCTCTTTAGAAAGGTTTCCTCCCACTTCCTTCTCTCCTTTTTCTCCTCTCCTTTATCGATGCCTCAGTTTCCCTTCCTGACCCTCCTTGTTGCCTGGGATCACACCAGCCACTGGTTTAACGTTAACCGTTGACTTAGTGCCCAACTCCCTCACAAGATGCCAAGCTCCACAGGGCAGGGACTTTGCCCACCTGGCTCCAACTTTATTTCCACCTAGCACAAGGCCCCAAATACTGTAGGTGCTCAGTTAATACCTGTCAGATGCATGCATGGGTCACTGAAAGGACTTCTCAAGGGGAATTTTGACCACGTGACATATTTAGGGATCTGCACCCAGCAAAGCAAGGCTGAGTCCCCCTCTTTCCTCCCTATGCTGGGCACTAGAAATGCCATGTGAAGATGAGATTCTTGTTCTTGGGGGACCAAGGGTCACAGAGAGATGATTAGATACAATCCGAGCTGTGTGGTCTGTAGTCACCAACCTCTCGGAGCCCCAGTGTTCTTTGCGTGTGAATTGGAGAGATCCGCCCTGCCTGGTATCACTCTGATGAGGACAGTGCCTGATATGACCGCGTTTATGGCACTCGGAGCTCTGCTGCCACAGTGGGGGTCCTCACTGCTGCAATAGTATGTGCGAGTGTGTGTGAGCCCCAGGGCACTCGTATTTCTACACAAACACACATGCATACTCAAAACGTAGACACTTACATGCCTTCCTTCCACTGCAAGTGTACTCGGTCACTTCTGGAAATTGAAACTGTATTAGTGAAAGGTATCGACGGCTAACACTGACTCAAAGGTACTTGGAAGTGCTTTGCAGTCTGTGTACCTATGTCGGCCCTAAGAACAGTCCAAGATGGCAGCGTGGTCAGTTTTCCATTTCACCGTGAGGCTGCTGGAGTTCCACTCACACGTGGAAGATCCGGAGAGGAACAAGACCTGTGCTGTCGGCTGGTTTAGAGCCCTCAGTCTCTCCTCCCTCCCCTGTGGGACTTCCAGTGATGTAATCTGACCCAGGAAGTTAGGGACAAAAAGCCAAATGCAGGGGCTCCCGTGACCAGTGCGAGCTGCAAAGCATCAAACCGTGGCTACCTTCCGAAACTTCCAAAACATTGTGCTATGAGATTATGTGCTCCTAAACACTGGCCGACTATTTTTAGAAAAAAAGGCCATGGCATTGTTTGGAAATATGCCCGAATATGGTCATAACTGGGCAAGGGACAGCACTGGCAGAGGCATCGGTGGGAAATGCAGTTTGGATGTAGCCATTCCTGTAGTTAAGCCGAAAGTCTCTCCTCACGGAGCTCATCGCTGACTCTGGAGGACGCCAAGCTCTTCCCACACCCACACCCTCTTCCTGGGCTTTCCTGCTGCTCCCCAGGTGCCCCTGCCTCGGGGCCTTGGCATTTCCCAGGTCCTCTTCCCCACGAGGGTCTCATCTCACTCAAGGTCCTCAAGGCCCGTGCCGACCACCCACGCAGGGCGCCTTCCAAGCCTCAGCGTGGGCTCTGCGGTCGGAAGCCATGTCTGACCCTCCCGGGGGCCCGGCCAGGGTTCCCCTGCTCTGCTTGGGATTTTGCAGAATTCTAAAGCACAACAGAGTTCCTGTCACTTGTCATCTCTGCTGGGGCCGGAACCCCAGTTCCCTGAACCATCCTGACACTGGGTGATCAGATGATGCCTGTTTACTGGGCTCCTACGGTGTGTTGTGTACAAGTCTAGGTGCTGGGGCGGGGCAGAGAATAAGACAAAGTCCCATCCCTCAAGTCCTTCGGGAGCAGCTGACATAAAGCCAGGGGATAGTTTTGAGGGCAGGTGTGGGCTGTGAAGACACTAAGTGGTGGTTGTGTGGTGGAGAGGCCAGAGCATGAGTGTGGGGTGCTAAACTGGGCCTTTGGAGGAGCTGTATCTGAGATGAATCCTCAGAGAGGCGAGGAGACATCTACAGAGACCACGGAAGAGCTTTCCAAGTAGAACGAGCAGTAAGTGCAAAGGTCCTGGGGCAGAGACCAATTTGGTATATCTGAGGATTTGGAGGGTCTGGACAGAGAGATCAGGCTGAGGGAAGGAAGCAGGCCCTGTGCAGAGAACTGTGCAGCGCAGCAGAGGGGAGAGTTTGAGCCCAGCTCTGAGGGCAGTGAGAACTTGCTGCAAGAAAAGAGGGGCCCAGAGCAGCGAGCTTAACGAAAATACTGTTTTGGAGTGGTTCTCATGCCTGAGGCTGGATGCTTCTCACATCTGCTGCAGCCCGGCCCTCCCTGCGTGTGTGCCAGGAGGCAAAAGGTTACACACAGCAACACAAAGAGCTTTTTCTAAAGACTCGGAGCTGTGGCCCTCACTTTCCCCCTTTATGTCACTGCGATGGTTGAAGGAGAGGGCTTCTCCCTTCCGCAGCAGTCTGGCTGTGGACATTGGAGCCCCCCGGTGGGGCTGGGGGAGTGGTGGGTTCAAGGCCACGGTTGAGAGAATCCTAGCTGGGCGATTACAGATAACATCCGGGGACACTGGCTCACGCGCGCCCTGCGCCCCGATGATCCCTTCTTCTCTTGCCAGGCAATACAAAACAGATGAGACAAATCACAAAGTTCCCTTCTGTTCTCTTTCATCTCGAAGCTCTGTACAAACTTGTCCTCTTCCTGCTCTTCCTGTTTGGCTGGGAAACTCATTTCCCCCAACTCCCTTTCAGTGGTTTTGGGGAATGCTGTTTCTCCACATGCCTCTTCGCAGGAGTTCTGAGAGGTTGGGGCACCCCTGGGTTCTATCCAGGGGGTCCGGAAGACCCTTGTCCCAAGGAGTGAGGACCACAGGAGGCCGCTGCTGCCCTGGCTGCTGCCCACCTGCTGTCCCTACCAGCCTGGCCCTGGTACCTTGTCCCAGCTTATGGGGAGACCAGGATCATTGGGCACCCTGGATGGAGAAGGAGCCTGTGCTCTGGGCTTCATCACCTTTGCCTTTTCTTCCCCTTCTCCTTCCATGGGGTGTTGAGGGGGTCACTCGTTGTGAGAGACATCAAAAACCTGCTAATATGAAATGCCAGCAGGGAGCTGGCACAGCAGTTGGCAATTCCCAGGAAGTTCCTACAAAGAAGCTTCTAATGGTTAAAGGAGTGGATTTAGTGGGCTCTGCCCCCCACACACACACCTGGCTAGGAGCCTGCATCCAGGGCTGGGGGACACACGGGGCCTCCCAGGCATTCCTGGAGGGACCTCCCAGGAGACTCAGCACAGGTCCTGGGGAGCAGGTCGGACAATAGAAGGTGTCGCCTGGTTCTGAAGTTGGCTCTTGCATCCTGGCAGCCGCTCTCCAGCGCTGGCCCGTGTGCCGCCGGAGGAGTGACCAGGACACTTTGCCTGAGGGACTGTGTCCGAGTCATATTCCTGCTCTGAACTCGGGGGCACCCTGCCTCAGACATGGGGACAGCAATGAGACCCAGGGCATCTCACAGGGACATTGGACGTCCCTCCAGGGGACACTGCACCACACTCAGCTCCACGAGACACCTGCTGCTGGTGACCAGAGGGTGGAGCAGGGAGACCTCTGACAAAAGTCCAATTCCCAGATGAATTCCCTGTGAGAATCTGTCCTGTTTTTTACTGTACCTGGGCAGAAACAAGAGGTATGAAGATTGTCTTAAACTGGACTCATATATACACACGTGTGCATTAAAAGTGAATTTTTGTTTGTTTGTTTCTTTGAGACAGGTTCTTACTATGTAGCCCCGGCTGGTACTGAACTCACTATGTAACCAAGGCTGGCCTTGAACTTGAACTTATAGTGATTCTCCTGCCTCAGCCTCCTGAGGGCTGAGGTTACAGGTATGTGCCACCACGCCTGGCTAAAGGGAAATATTTTTTGATGTCTGAAGGGTATTTTTGTGTGTCCCAGAAAGATTACTTGGTGCTTTGCTTAGTTTTTTAATTTTTCCTGAACTATTTAATTTTAGCTAAAGTAACTGATTTTAATTATAGATCTAGAAAATGTCAGCAATCACTTTAAAAGATTTGATTAATTTTGATCTCATTTACAAACTTAAACTCCATTAAACACTTCATATGGCATGATCACTCACATATACTTGCTTAATTTCCTAAGTATAATGGCCTGACAAACCTCAAATACTCCAGGAATTCTTATAAATATAATATATAGCTTATAAATATGGTGAACTTGAGTTCTGATTAGCTGTCCCAGTGCCAGGCATCAAGGACTAAATCCTAAGTCTAGATCAATTATGTAATTATGGATTTAAAATTGGAATCATGAAATAATCTATTATTCTAATCGACCGAGTTCTCTAAAATGTTATAAAAACATGTAATAGAAAAACTGCCTCACCATAAAAATATTAACACTGCAGGTTTTGTTCCTTTTATTTATTTATTTATTTATTTTTGAGATAGGGTTTCACTTTTTAATTCAGACTGGCCCTGAGTTTAGCCTTGAACTCTCAGCAATCTTCCTGCCTCTGCCTCCCAAAAGCTGGGATAACAGGTGTGAGCCACCACACCCGGCACTGGGGGATAGAACTCGGGTCCTTGCACTTGCAAGGCAGGCGCCAGAACCACTGAGCTAAATCCCCAGCTCCCATTTACATTTTCCATAGAATTCAAATCTTCCCGGGGGAGGAGAGTCCACACTGAGGAAACAAAGTTGTTCCCAGCAGCTGGAAAATTCAGTGATTTGACCAAGGGAACAATCTTGGAGCTTTAGGAAGGACTCTTTTAAAAAGTATTTTTATTAGTGCGTATTTGTAGTACACACTGATTACCTTTGTTGTGGGGAGTAGATACCTGGACATAAAGTATCTTACTCTTTTTGTCCCTCCTTCCCCTCCCTACTCCCTAATTTATGGAGCTAAAAAGAGAGAGACCCAAGAAGCAGGAAGTTAGAGCTTGGGGAAGGTTCTGGAAGCCTGAGGAGACAGACATGCAGGTTGTTTCCAGGTACTGAGCTCCAGACCTTCCAACTGGGACATCTCTAAGCCCTGGGGACTAGTTTGATACAAACTGCCAAGTTGTGTCTTATCATTACCCACTTTTTCCCTCTGTTTTTGGAAATCTGTTGACTTGTATCCTAATGATCGGATTCTGTATTTCTTTCCTTTTTTTTTTTTTTGTACTTAAGATCGAACCTGAGCCTACACACAACTCATTTCCAGCCCTTTCTTTATATTTTATATTGAGATGGGTCTTGCTAAGTTGCTGACTTGCCCAAGTTGGGTTTGAATCTGTGATCCTCCTGCTTCAGCCTCCTAGAGGGCTAGGATTATAGGTGTGTACCAGTACATTTGGCTTTCTTTGCCTCTTAAAGTGTAAAGGTGTCTGAAAGGTCTTTGAGCTTCATCGTATTAGTAGTTAATGTTTATCAAAGACCTACTATGTACCAGGTGCGGTTCAGGCACTCTGTTTAACTCACTCAGTTCTAACAACCCTCGAAGTAGGTACTGTTACTCTCCCATTTTGCTGACAGGAACTGAAGCATAGACAGATTAGCTCTCTTGTCCAAGGTCTTGGGTCCAGAGCCCGTGCCCTTACCTGGGACCTTGATTTAAAACACAAAACAAAACAAAACTGGTAGAATCCTTCGATCCGACCGCTATTCAATTAACCCTGGCTCTCTATGGCTGTGTCTGTCCCCAGAGTTGTGACTTCACACACAAACCTGTTCACAGTGTTCGGGTTGCTCATTAGCATACGCATTCTGAGTGATGCCTTCGGGATGACCCATCCCAGACGGGGGCGGGGAGAGGCCACTCACTCATCACAGATTTCATGGATGCTTTCTCAGCAAGACAGCGACGCAGGTGTGTTTAAAGCCCACTCAAACAGGACTTTTTTCAAGTGTGTTATTTGCCAGATATGCCTCTGGGTACTGAGGATGATACTTTCTGTCAGAGGAAGTGGGACGTAGAGTTGGCACTGGAATAGGCGATGATGATGCCGGCTTTCCTCTGGCAGAACCAGCACTCTCCCATCTGGAATAGGAGGGCAGTACTAGGAAGCCCTTAGACTTGGCAAATAGGGGTCTGTGCTTTATTAAGTCAAGATTCCAGACCCAGCCTGTTTATATTCTAAATCTCTCTCTCTCTCTCTCCTCTCTCTCTGTCTCTCTCTTGTTGTGGGGGTCAAACTCAGGACCTTGCATTTGTGAAGCAGGTGGAGCCGCTCCACTGAGCTAAATCCTCGGCCCTCGATTCCTACGTCCATATCATGAGTCGGCTGCTGCCTACAGCGCACTCTGCCTTCTGGGATTTATCGCTCAGTTCTTGGCTGTGAGTTTAGCTGGCCTTTGATCTCCCTCTTCCTTGGGTCTTACGCCTTGATCAGTGATGTGAACCAAGGTAGTAGCTCACAAAGAAACACACTATGGTCAGGAGAGAGAGATGAGAATTGTGTTATATTTTTTGTACTCTCTGAAGAATTTATATTTGATTGGATGTGTTCATTCCCAACAAGTTTGCTAAGATTCCCTGATTTATTTTTTAAGTCTGGTCCTGATGTTTGTTTGATATGAAGATTTTTGATCATCACTCAATAGGGAATTCTAGAACATTTTACCAAGAAACGTAGGCATCATACTCTTTTTCAAGTACACTTGGGACAGTCACCAAAGCTGGGCGTTTTCTTTTTAACAAAAATGACCATTTGTAAAGTCAAAGCTTAGGCCAAAAAATGCTTTCTAAAACCATGAATTTCAATAGGAAATCAATAACAAAAAAGTAAAAAAAAATGAACTTTAAACATAACTCACGGGTTAGTAAAGAAAGGATAATGAGCTTCAGGGTATGTTTAGAAGAGAAAGACGATGAAAATTCCACATATCAGAAAGTGCGAGGGCCGGGGAGTTAGCTCAGTGGTTCGAGGGCCTGTCTTGCAAGCGCAAGGGCCTGGGTTTGATCCCCGGAAACCACATACCTTACTGGGCTTGGAGACTAACTCCCAGCAGCAACCAGTACCACATACCACAGTGCCGGGCGTGGTGGCTCACGCCTGTAATCCCAGCACTCGGGAGAAAGAGGCAGGAGAACTGCTGTGATGTGAGTTGGAGGCTGAGCTCAGGGCCAGCCTGAGCTACAAAAGCGAGATCCTGTATCAAAAAAAAAAAGGAAAGTGTGAGAGGCTTGAAAGTGCTGAAGATTCAATCAGCCGAACACGTAATGCAGAAGTTAGCAAGACAACAGCTGAGAAAACTTGGAGGATGGCGGAGGAAGCAAATGTAAAGATAAGGGCAGAAATAGGTGAAGTGGAAACAACCATGAAATAAATGACTTGAAGCCAAATTCTGGTTTTTCAAAAGATTAGTAAAGCTTGCAAATCTAATAAGGAAGCAGGGAGATGGAATCCATAAACTATCATATGAATCAGAAGGCGGCGGGCCTGTGCGTAACTTTGTAGCAATTGTTTTGAAAAGGTAAAGCAAATGCACAAACTTTACATTTATAAATAGCAGAATTTGGCTTCACAAGAAATAGAAGAATATCAGCCATCTTTTACCCACGAAAGAATAAAATTGATGATCAAAAATCTTTACATCAAAGAAAAAAATATCACGACAGATTTAAAAAAAAAATAGGAGCATTTACCAAGTATTTTGGAAATGATCAATTTCAGTTAAACGCGAATTCTTCCAGAGAGTAGGAAAAATATCAGTGTTGCCTAATTATTTGGTGAAGTTGGCTTAATCTTTACATTCAAACCAAAAACTCTTCAAGGAGTTAAAATTTAGAGCAATTTTTTCCATATACAAAATGTAAGTAAACTGAATTTAATGATATGTACAAAAGATAATGCTTTACAGTCAAGTTGTATTAGGATACATTAGAAAATCAGTAATGTAATTCACAGTGTTAATTGATAAAGATAGAAAAACCATATGTTCATCTCAATAGATTTTTTGATAAAATTCAGTGTTTAAAAACATCTACCCTGGCACAGTGTCTCACCCGTACAGAGGCAGGAAGACGGGAACTCCAGGCCAGCAGAGGCAATTTGGTCTGTCCCTGGCTCAAAATAAAATGAAATAAAGGGTCGGGGATGTAGCTCAGTGCTCTCTGGATTCAATCTCCAGTACAGGGCTGCATTGGGGGTGCCAGGAGTGTGGGTTGTGCGCCTGTGATCCCAGCTACGGGAGAGGCTGAGGTAGGAGGAGCGCCGAGTCTAGGAGTTTGAGATCAGGCCAGGCAACAGAGTGAGACCATTCAAAAGAGAAAAAAAAAAAAAAGCTTGAAATAAGCTAAGAATATTTAAAGCTCTCTTAATCTAACAAAGGCGATCTTTTATTTTTTCTTAAACCTACAGCCAACACCTTAGTAAATGCTGAAATGCTAAGATTGGTGTAAAGCCGGATAAGCTCATTTCCATCCTTTGTATTCAACATTAGACTGGAGCAGGGCCAGGAGGAAAAAAACAGGGTTCACCTGGGACAGAAGAGATAAAACTACTGTATTCATCGACAGTATGCTCACTCTTGCCTAAGAGACACTGCTTCGGATGGTACGTGGCACACAGTAGGTCCTCAAAAAAAATCTATTAAAAATCAGGGACGGGCCAGGGATATAGCTCAGTGGTTCCAGCGCCTGTCTTGCAAGCACAAGCACCCCGGTTCAATCCCCGGTAACCACATAACAATACTGGGCGTGGAGACTCACGCCCAGCAGCAACCAGTACCACATACCACAATGCCGGGCGTGGTGGCTCACGCCTGTAATCCCAGCACTCGGAAGGCAGAGCAGGAGGATTGCTGTGATCTGAGTTTGAGGCTGAGCTCAGGGCCAGCCTGAACTACAAAGCAAGACCCTGTCTCAAAAAAAAAACAAACTAGGGAGGTAGCTCAGTGGTACTGCTGCCTGCCTGGCAAGCACAAGGTCCTGAGTTCGAGTTCTGATTCCATAACGACAACCAATAACCACAAAATCTGTTGAATATGAGTATGTAATCGAGTAGTATGTTTAAGTATGTTAAAATAATTCCCTCTATCAACATATTTGCCTAATTGCAGTGCTGACTCTGCATTATATGTTTTGAAACAAGATTAACACTCACGATTAGAATTTTTATATCTGGGCCGGGGAGTTAGCTCAGTGGTTCCGGCGCCTGTCTCGCAAGCGCAAGGACCCGGGTTCGATTCCCCGGTAACCACATAACAATACTGGGTGTGGAGACCCACACCCAGCAGCAGCCAGTACCACATACCACAGTGCCAGGCGTGGTGGCTCACGCCTGTAATCCCAGCACTCGGGAGGCAGAGGCAGGAGGATTGCTGTGATGTGAGTTTGAGGCTGAGCTCAGGGCCAGCCTGAACCACAAAGCGAGACCCTGTCTCCAAAAACCTAAAAAAAGAATTTTTATATCTTCCTGGTAAAACTCTTATCACTATGTTGGGTCATATTTTGTGTGTATTTATTTACTTTTTTTTTTTTTTTTTGCCCTGAAGTCTTCTTTCTATGCTTTTCTGAATACTTAAATACACACATCTTCTTTCTTTCGGTATTTTCCTAGTATAAAATTGTTACTCTTTTCTTTCAAACTTAGCTTCGGTATCAAACCTGCTAAGTCTTTTCTTTTGATATCGATGTGAAATCCATCTGACATATAGTTAGCCCTTTACACTGGATGTGGTGGTGCACACCTGTCACCCCAGCATTCTTGGAGGCTGAGGCAGGAAGACTAAAAGTTCAAGACCAATTTAGACAACCCAGCAAGACCTCATCTCAAACTTACCTGTGTGTACCGCAATGTGCTCACTCATTGCTGGGCATCTGAGCTGCTTCCGACCTTTCCAGCCACTGTGAGGGCCCGGGTGGGGCTCAGGGGCACCGCACCTGCCTTGCAAGCCCCAGGTGCTGAGTTCTTGGATATTGCAGTTAACAAAACTGCTTTCTTAATTTCCTTTTCAGATTGTTTGGGTTGGTGTATAGAAAAAAACTGATTTTTGTATGTTGATCTTATATTCTGTGACTTCGCTGCATCTATTTATTAGCGCTAGTAATTTATCATAGATTCCGAGGTTTTATATATTTGGGACAGTATCTTCTGTGAACAGAGATACCTTTACTTCTTTGTTTGCGATTCAGTTGTCTTTTATTTTTTTCTACTTGCCCAACTGCTCCAGCAAGAACTTTCATATAATGTTGAATTTAAGTAGGAAAAAAGGATGTGCTTCTTTGGTTCTTCAGAGTCTTTGGCCTTTTCTCACCGAGAATGGTGCCAGCTGGGAGTTTTGCTTAAATGCCTTTTGTCATATTGAGGAAGTTCCATTCTATTCCTGGTTTTCTGAGGTTTTTTTTAAGTTATGAAAAGGTAATCAGATTTGGTGTGTCTTTTCTGTGTCATTTGTGAAGATCATGTGACATCCTTCCCCATTCTATTAATGTAATATATTACATTACATTTTACATTTTTCTTATGTTGAGTCACTTTTGCATTCCTGGCATGAGACCCAATTGGTTGTGGTGTATAATCTTTCTAATATGTTGTTAGGGTCCATTTGCTAGTATTTTGCTGAGCTCTTTGCATTCATATTCAGAGGGGATATTGATCTCATGTCTTCTTTTCTTGTGGTTTCTTTCTTGGCTTTGGTATCAGGGTATTGTTGCTGGCTTTGTCGAGTGAGGTTGAAAACATTCCCTCCGGTTTTGGAAGTTAGAAGACACTAAAGTTAATTCTTCTTCAGATGTTTATTCCGGTTCACTAGACATGAAGGCCTCACTCATCCTGGACCTTTTTATTTTTATTTGTTAGTTGACATTTATTACTTTATATTACTCGATCTCTTTATTATATCTGTGCTTGGATTTTCTATTTTATTTTGAACCAGTTTTGGCAATTTGTGTACTTCTAGTAATTTGTTAATTTTGATTAGTGCACTTTGCAGTACATAATGATTAGATTCATCATGTGGAATTGGTAATGTAGGAATCAGTCCATCTTAACTAGAATCTAACTTGTTTCTATATAATTATTTTATTATTCTCTTATGATTTTTCTTGTTTCTCTTTGGTCAGTGATAGTGTCTGTGCTTTCATTTATGATTTTAGTTATTTGCATTTTCTCTGTTTTCCTTAGTTTAGCTGAAGATCAGTCAACTTTACTGTTTTCAAAAAACTAGCTTTTTTTTTTGGAGACAGGTTTTCACTATGTAGTTCAGACTGGTCTTGTACTCACTATGTAGCTGAAGCTGGTCTCAAACTCACAGAAGTCCTCCTGCCTCAGCGGCCCTCGTGCTGGGATTACACGTGGGTATCCCTGGCTAACATTAGCTTTTAATTTTGTTGATTCCACTGTTTTTCTATTCTCTAATTCATTTCTACGCTTATATTTTATCTTTATTCTTTTTTTCCATGTGTTAACTACAGATTTATTTTGTTCTTTTGATTTTAACTCCTTAATATATACATAAAGTTATTAATTTGAGATCTTTCTTTTAAATATGGGTGTTTGCACCTATAAATTTCTCTTTGAGCATAGCTTTTGCTGCATTCTATTTAAGAGCAAAGTTTAGGGCTGAGGATGTAGCTCAGTGGCCCTGTGCGTGCCTGGAAAGCGCACAGTCCTGAGATCGACCCCTGGTACCAGAGAAAAAAGAAAAAGAAATGATGATTTCATGAGTGGGTGAGGTGATGTCAGTCTAACCCTTGCCTTTACTCAGTTTTCTTGTGTTTTTCACTTACAGGCTCATCATGTACTGATGACAGTTAGTTATCCTAATTAAAATTCAGCTTACTCCAGGGGTCCAAGACCAACCGGGCAACTTAACAATTTAGCGAGACCCTATCTCAAATGATAAATGATAAAAATGTAAAAGGCCTGCGACGTGGTTGAGAACAAAGGCCTGGCTTCTATTCTGAATACTGGAAATAAAGAAAGAAAGAAGAAGAAGAAGAGAGAGAGAGAGAGAGAGAGAGCAAACTGCCTAATCTCAGTTCATGAAAATGCGCATCTATGTTTCTTCTAAGAAGATTTTTACACCTTTAGCTTTTAGCTCATCCGCTTTACATTCTTTCCATTGCCTTTTTTCTTTCTTTTGTAGAGCTGAGAGTTGAACCCAGGTTCTCGTGCTACTTGCTTTCTCCTCCCCACATCCTGCCACTCGGTCTCTTAGCACAGGGATTACGAGTAGCCAGTGAGGCTGGCTCTCTGTCCTGTTCACGTCTCGCTGTCATCCTGAGATTCCTGTGGCTGTTTTCAGCACAAAGCAGTCATCCTCACCACGTCCACAGTCCAAGGCCTTTTAGGGCCCCAGTATCAGGCAGCACCCCTTGGTGTATACCTTATGGGACTCACTAGATTTCTCTAGCCTAGTTATACAAGTGTGTGGAGTATCCCTAAAATAAACTGAAATACCTCTAAACCTTACAACCTTTTACTGAGAGTCAGCATGCTAATTAACAAGTTGTTAATTTCATCAGTGAAAACTCATTTCTGACCTTCTGTCTCCTAATTAGCAAGCCTGGGGTGTTGTTCTACATAGGTGTGGCAGAAGTGGTCCCTAAGACAAGGGAGGACAAGCAGACCACAGCCCATCACTCCACAAGAGTGTTCAAGTAACCACAGGCATCGCAAGGCGCATAAGGCAAGTTCTATAATGAGTGTCAGTTTGTCCTCGGAAAGTATCCTTCTTTTGCCTCCATTTTTGAGAGATACTTTATTTCCAGTTGATGTATTTTTTCTTTTCACTGCTTTCTAGGCAATTTATGGCTTCTAGTCATCACTTCCAGTTGATCAGCAGGTCTGATCTGTTCCTCTCTCTGGGCTTGTCAAGGCTTCTCTTGTCTTTGTTGCTCTGTGATGCCTCTGGAGAACAGACAACACAGAAAGTACAGTCCTGCTGCCCAGAATGAGAGTTTTATTTGGGGTCTTCCACAGAGGAAGACCAAGCCAACAGGTTTCTGTCTGAGATTTTTTTTTTTTTTTTTTTGAGACAGGGTCTCTTTTGTAGTTCAGGCTGGCCCTGACCTCAGCCTCAAACTCAGGAATCCTTCTGCCTCTGCCTCCCAAGTGCTGGGATTACAGGTGTGAGTCACCGTGCCCAGCATTGTTGTATGTGCTTATGGGATCAAACCCAGGACCTTGCACTTGCAAGGCAGGCGCTGGAACCACTGACCTAAATTCCTGACCCCAAAACTGCATTGTTTTAAAAAACAAGCTTAGAGCTGGGGAATAAGCTCAGTGGTTCCAGCGCCTGTCTTGCAAGTGCAAGGACCAGGGTTCGATCCCCGGTAACCACATACAATACTTGTCGTGGAGACTCACGCCCAGCAGCAATCAGTACCACATACTACAGTGCTGGGCGTGGTGGCTCACGCCTGTAATCCCAGTACTTGGGAGGCAGAGGCAGGAGGATTGCTTTGATGTGAGTTTGAGGCTGAGCTCAGACCCAGCCTGAACTACAAAGTGAGACCCTGTCTCAAATAACCCAAAAAATAAAAAATAAAAAAACAAGCCTAGCACAGAGTGGTGGGTACAGTCTCAACAAATATCAAAGACTAAAATTACATATATCACCTCCTGTGATTGTATTACAAAATTATAAATCAATAATAAAAAGTTATTACTGTATTTGGAAATGAAAACACTCACTTTTATACACCATTAGTTAAATTATAAAAGTGTTAAACATTAATGAAAATATCACATATTAAAAGTATAGCCAAGACACATAATCAATACAAAGCAATCAATAGCAGTCCTGTATATCAATAATGTACCTACTGAGAAAGAAATCAGAAAATCTATTCCATTCACAATTAAATACCTAGAAACCAACCTAACCAAGGAGGTGTAAAATCACTATAATGAAACTGACAAAAGAAATAGAAAAAGACTTTAGAAAATGGAGAGACACATTTTGTTCTTGGGTCAGAAGAATCACTATTGTGAAAATGGCCATATTACCACATGATCTACAGATTTAATCCAATCCTTGTTAAAATACCAATATCATTCATCACAGAACTAGGAAAAGCAATTCTAAAATTCATCTGGGCGGGGGAGTCACCTGCTTGTAAAGGCACAGCCAGGAGGGCTTCAGGGTAAGTCCAGCCTGGGAAACTAAGAGAGACTCTGATTCAAAATAAAAAAGGTTAGAGATGCCCTACAGTGCAAAAGCCTTGAGTTCAAATCTTAATAGTAAAAAAACCCACAAAAATAGACCCAAAATAGGCCCAGAATAACCAGAGCAATTCTGAGCAGAAAGAGAAGGCCAGGAGGCACCACAGTGCCGGATTTCAAGTTATCCTGCAGAGCCCTGCTAACAAAAGCAGAACGGCCCTGGGACAGACAGACATGCAGATGAACGGAATAAAGCGGGCCATGCTCCCGCAGCTGTAGAGTTTTGACAAAGGGTCGAAAAATATGTTGGTGGAGAACGGCCTATTTAGCATGTGACACTTGGGAAACGACATAGACTATTCGAAGAAGGACATTAGGTCTCTATCTCTCACCCTGTATTCAAATCAAGTCAAAGACCTAGATATAAAGACAGACACTTCGCAACTGCAGGAAGATAACACAGCGGAAACACTTGAAACCATGGCCATAAGCAAGGACGTCCTGAGCGGAACTGCCCCAGTGCAAGAAAAGCTGGCCAGCAATGACCTTCACAGAGCACGCGCAACTGCGCTCTGTGAGAAGATCCAGAATCCTAAGTGGCGGTGTGATCCAAGGTCCATGTGGACACTCCTCGGATCCGTCACAGTGCATCAATGTTCTGTAACCCCCAAATCCAGGGTGAGATCATAATAGCAAAGGGGAGAGAAAGAATCTGTCACCCTCAGAGAGCAAAGCAAGGAAGGAAGAATCCGGGACTGCCGTCTCAGTTTTTAAATGTGAACACTGTACATTTTATGAGGCACTTTATGATAACTCACTACATCTACACGACACACAATAATCGAGTGAGGATGCTAAGTCTCTATAGCTCTTCAAACCTTCGTCATCTTTACGTGTCAGGAGCTCTAGGCACTTCTGGTCCTGCTGAGATATATTGTAGAGTGTTTTGACCTATAGTGGCTCCATGTGCTAAGGAGCAGTAGTAACTTCCCATCGTCACTGTGTTCTGATGAGTTTCTGTCCCCCAACCTCACCTTTGTCCCTGTAACTGGTCATGTGGCTGTGGCCACGTTTTAATTGCTTCTTCCATGCCTCAGTCTGCACATCCTTTGCTCTGACTTCTTAGGGCTCTGTCACTGATTTGATGACCCAATTCTGCTTTCTTGAATGCTCTGAATTCTTAGTGTCCCTGGCTTTTTTTTTTTTATTGCTGTAGTATTCTATTCATTTTTATGACCGGATGTGGAATTACTAAAGGGCACCCTGGACCCCCGTCATGAAGCAAAACCTCGTTTCTTCTAGAAACCAAGGCCTTTCACCTTTTTTTTTTCTTGTCTTGGTTCAGAGGTCTGAAGACTCCAACGGCTGGTAGCAGCCCCGACCTCCCACTGCACGGTGTTAAGGGACAAGCAACCTACAAATCACAGAGATCCGAGCTGCCAAGATAGGAAGTGGATCTCCTGTGAGCAGGCCGGAGACACTGCGTCCCAGGTGTCACCTTTACTTCTGTCATCTATTTCCTGGACTCTTATATTCTGATGACGGAGAATTCATTATATTCTAATGACATAGAGAAATCACTATGCATTGGTTTGTGACCTAAATCACACACTTTATCCTGTGTAGTAAGAACCCAACATTTGTAGTTTCCTATGTGTGGAAGCCGGGAAGGTGTTCTCTGTAGAGAACATGTATCATGGCAGCGATCTGAGAGGCTCAGGTGAGGTTGGAGACAAAGACAAGGAGGTGAGACCTGGGGCTGTGAGAAAGAAAGAAGATGTTAGGGAGAAAAGAAGTTGGCCCAGACTCTGTGATTCCCATGTCCTTGAAAGGAGAACAGGAGGAAGAAGAAATGTCCATTGAGGAGTTTTTCTGGAAGAAGGGCAGAAGGGCTATGCATTTTTTCAAAAGTAAGGCTCAAGGAGGGAGTATCGACAATTCTGGGCTCCACAGACAGGCCAGTGCAGGAGGTCAGCCCTACCCTGGGCTTGGCTCTAGACTTCCTTCACTGGGACATTTCTTCTCCTGTGAACTCCTGCCCCTGAAAGCCACTGGCTGGCTACAGGAGGGCTAAAGCCCAAAGGCACTGTATGCTTTGGCTTCCATTTCTATCTGCTCTCCTCAGAAGCTGGCAGCTCCCTTTCCCGCGTATTCCTGGGTACTTCCGGTTCTCCAGTCCCACTTCCGTTCCAACTGGGGGTGGGTGGGAGGAGGGATCGTTACAGTCCACAACATGAACTCTGATGAAAACTCAGTTACTCCAGCAACAGGAGGCAAACTATCAGAGGCAGAGGCCTCTGCCCTCAGAACGCCCTTCCTCAGGAACAGTAGTTCTTGGACTAGCAGGATTTTCTACCTGCTGGGGCCACGGGGTAGGCTTAGGCGCTGTTCGTGGTCCTGAACCACGGCCACCACCTGCGGTACCATCAATTTACCTTCTAATGGGGGAGAGGAGACTCCTGTCCCACCTATTCCAGCATTAGAAATCAAGTCAGATACAGAGAAGAAGGAATGATAGCGTGAATCCTTTGGAGAATCTGCTGTGGAGACATCTCCAGGGAGAAGACACTGAGACTTCACGTAGGGTCACCATTACAAATACTACAGTTGCCAAGATCTCTGAGAAGTTGGGAAATACCTGGCCCCACTCCACCGTCTCCATCTGGGGAAGTTCACAGAAGAGGACTGACATACAGGACTGAGAATCCCTGCACCACAAGGTCCATATCAGATTTCCTCACTGTACCAGGTGTTCAAGAGTGTTATCTGAACTAATGACATGCTGTGCATATGTTTTGTTTTCACCCTCAGCTGTAAGGAGAGCCAGAGGGTTAACGTGTGAGGTCCAGCTACTTTTAACCATTCACTGTTAAGTTCTTTAATCTTTGTAGGAGATTTGTCATAAATTTTCCAATCAAGAATCAGGCTCCTAGGACCAGGGATTTAGCTCAGTGGTTCCAGTGTCTGCCTGACAAGTGCAAAGCCCCAGATGTGATCCCCAGTACTACATACCACAATGGTAGGTGTGGTGGCTGACACTTGTAATCCCAGCACTCAGGAGGCAGAGGCAGGAGGATCACTGTGAGTTTGAGGCTAGCCTGGGGTACATAGTGAGTTCAGGGCCAGCCTGAATTACAAAGTGAGACCCTGTCTCAAAAAAAAAAAAAAAGAATCAGGTTCCTAGACATGAGTCCCCTGAGTGAGACTGCATGGCTCCTATGAGGCGAATCTGAGACTCAAATCAGCCCGGTGACCCCAATGTCCATGGTTTTCTTCATCGTCCCACTGTATCACTAGGCACTTCCTTCTCCCTAAGGAGACAGGCACAGATTCCCCATAGGGAAAATAGGGTTTCCTCCTTCACGGTCCAAGTCCTGACAGCAAACATGGTGAGTGACTTCCAACAACAGGAGAAATCATGAGGGAGCCAGTGAAGATCCATCCAAGCTGGTGCGGGAACAGGAGCGAGCTCAGGTGCTGTGCTGGGAGCTACCGGCAGGTGTTTCCTTCGGCTGCTGCGTGACTCAGCTTGGCAGCCACTCAGACTTCGATTAAGACCCAAAGGTGTAGCCAGGTCTGGTCCATATCAGACCAGCTGTCTCTCTACATCAACAGGGCCCAGAGCCCCTCCTGACTCTACCTGGTCTGCGTGGGTGTTGCTCTTCACCACTGGTCAGCCCTGATGAACTGTCCTTGCAGGAGACGTTTAGAGGATGTCTTCCCACGGCTCTGTAGACAGCCTTTAAAGTGTTTACCAAACCAGTAACCCTTCACTTCCATTACCCTGCAGGCTTCTATGTTGATCGAGCTAGGAGTAGATCCCTGATACAAGCCATACCATTGACCTCATCATGGGCATTTGGGAAACTTATAGACTATCAATTTGTAGTTAAAAAAAAAAAAACGTAGGGCTCCACCAACAGTTTTAAATTGAAAGATGAAACATTTTACACATTGATAGCTGTTTCATGTCAGTGAGAAAATCCATCTCTCTTTCTCTCTCTTCTTTCCTCTTTCCCTTTCCTTCCTAGGATGGGGGGGGGGTCAGTTAGTAGGCTCCACCCTCAGGTAGACTGATTGATTCCAAGTGGACATGTGACCCAAGCCAGTCCAATCAAAATGCAGGGCTTTTCCCGGGGGATTCTGGGACCGAGCTCCTCGCCCTTGGTCTTAATGATGGGGAGGGTCGTGCTGTGTAGCTTGGCACTGCTGTTAGCATTTTTTTTTTTTTTTACCCCAAGAGAAGCTAGTTTGAAAAGCAGCCAACAAAAGGAGGAAGACAGAGCCAAGGCACCTGCAACGAGCTGGAGCCAGCACTCTGACATCACAAATGCCCTAATTAGTTCCATTTACTGTTTAATCCATTTGGAATTGGTTCCTATCATCCCTGACTGAACATACGTTGACCTGTGTGCTACCTGTTTTGTTTTTGTCTCACATTGTGCAGAGATGTGCATTAAAGTCAGCCGGCATTAGATATCATTCTTCTTATCATTATTATTATTATTACTTCCTTTAACCCTGAATCAAGGCTGTGGGGGATCTTGCCGATGATTAACTCCTTTCTGTGAGTAGATCCACATGAGGAGCAGCCTCTTTTATTCACAGAGCAAAGCCCTTCCTCGCGAAGTCACGGTGCTTTCAACTCTGGCCCAGATCCAGAGCCCCATTTCTAGCCCATGACTCACACAGTAAATAATCTATAAGTGAAAAGCTTCTTATCATTCTTTGGCAGGAAAAACAAGACGGCAGGCAGGCAGCGTTTGCCTTCTTACTCAAGCCTCATGTGCTCCAAGGGCTGCTTTCTGCTCCGTGCATGAGCAGCTAGCTCCATGTTGCTCGGAAAGCCCAGCCTTCGCTCAAGTGTGCACGCACTAGGAATCGCTTTTCTGCTGTATGTATTCTCAATATTGTGCCGCGTCCAGCGGCGTGATCTGATAAAGACGCTTTGTCCATCTCTCCTTGGCTCTCTTTCCAAGCTCAGCTTTTATCATCCTCTCTAGCTCGTCCACCAGCACGTTGGCAATGGTCAGACGGACTTTTATGTGCATTTGCTAAGAAGAAAGCAAGCCCTGTAGCTTTCTTTACCTCTGCCCTTTTAGTTACAAGCATAATCAGTCTTACATTAGAAAGCCTTATTCTGTGTGTGCACTGAGAAAACCAGACTGGCTACTTTTTTTGAAAATAATAGAAAACGTTTTTATGGCTTTAGACTACTATTTATCAAAGTTTTAAGTTTAACAGTAACATACTGACTGGGGGCAAGTGTACTGCTATACAACAAGTGAAAATTTTAAGTATTCTTAAATGCAACTTATACTTTTTGTCTATGGCTGTGTGTGTAAAATCGTTACCTCAGGATTTGTTTGCCTGCCTTAGAATTGCAGGTTTGTATTTTGTACTTGCACTAGAGGCCTATTTATTCATTCTGTCTACAAAATTCTTTTGAAAATGTATATGGCCATTTTCATCTTTATATTTAGTAAGACCTTTTGGGGCCACAGATCCATTTTTGTGAATAATCGGAGCTAATAATACAGCATAGCGATAGTCACAAATTTTCAGATACAAAACACAAACAGTAACTTGCGAATGAGAAGTGCTGTGTCAGTCTGATCTCTGTTTCTTCCTAGGGAATATAACTCTTCTAACCGGTAGCCTGTAAGATTTTATTTTTATTCATGGTGCTTTGAGGTTGCACAACAGCATTTTTAATGAGCTCGCATGGGTAGGTCGGGAGAGGTAGAAGAAGATGGTGAGCGCAGGCAAGTCTGAAAAACATAGCAGGATTCGGGCCATGAATTTTGTGTCTGGATGATTTCTGCTTTTTTTTTTTTTTTTTTTTTGCAGGCCAGGAGTTGGATGATAGGCAAGAAGCACACCTGGCAACTATGTCCTTTGTGCTGGTGGCTACACCTGTGCAGGGTGGGGCACAGGTCTCAACTCCTGCATCTCTGTAAGTGGAAATAGGATAGAAAAATAACCTACACATGATCACAAATATGGCTTCTTTCCAGTAATTACATCTCTTTCTTTTACTGTGGCTTGTCTAATGGCTCAGCCCTTCACAAAGGAGTTAACTGAGCTTGTTGACAAAAGGATGGGCTAGCCCTCAGGGCTACTTGCCAACATTTCTGTTCACCCTCCTTGGGCGCGTGGCAGAATCCCATTTTTCTACACCCTTGAGAAGAGTTGTGAACACATGACTTGCTTTAACCAATGAAAAGTAAGCAAAGTGATGTCACTTCCGGGCAGAAGCTATAAGAGCCAGAGCACGTGGTATCCCTACAGGGTGCTGAGCGATGTTCACTGGTCCAGATGAGGGCTCTGAGTGGAGCTGCATCCCTTACTGAGACTAAGGGACAGGAATGTTACACATAAGCAGAAAAGAGAAAAAAACTTCGTTGATTTACACCACTGAGATTCTGGCAGCTGTTTGTTTTTGCTGCACAACTTATTCTTTTCTGATCCAAACAGCTGGGGGTGCAAATCAGAAAAGAACACCGTCTATCTGCCAGATTCCTTTCCTGAGAGCTTCTGCCCATTGGCACCCAACAGCGTCCCACCTGCTTCTCCTGCTCCTCCTTTATCAAAGGTCCTCTTTCCCAGACATCTGTGTACCGAATCCCCAAGCTTTCCTTACTCTACGTGCCAGATGAGTTGTTTTCTCTTTGCTAATAACACAGCCAAACTTAGGGATAGTTTTCATGTTAGTATGGATTTTCAAGAGGCAAAAATACTTCCCACCACTTCCTTTCAGAGCTAGAGCTGGTGTTGGGTCTAAGGTCTGCGGTGGTACTTAGAAAGCAAAGATTGGGTCACTGTTCCGAGGTTGACAGGGTCGCCCAGTCTGGTGTTGGGTGCTGGGGGGTGTGAGTGGAGGCTCGGGATGGTGGTGGGGTGCTGGGGACGACGGTAGCCCTACTTCCACCGGAGAACCCCCCGCAGGCAGCAGCTGCAGCAGCAGGAGGAGCAGGAACCTAGTTCGGTTCGGGGTTTGGTGGGAACAGGCCGGGGGGTCAACTGTGCAGGGCGTGGGGCTGCGGCACCCACCTTCTTATCCCCAGCTGTGGAGGGGACACTGACCAAGCAGCTGGAGTCAGGGGAGTGAGGGAGACTCCGGGGCAGAGGGGAAGCCAAGCTGTGTGCTTGTGCATCCCGTCCACAGTCCAGCAGGGTTGTCAGGGGGATCAGAGAGACATCTGGGACAGATAAGAATCCCTGAGTCTTACTAGCAGGGACGGGTCCATGAGACCCACGTGAGGCTCCAACAGCTGCTCATAATGTCCAGCAGTGACAGGCTAGACAAGTAGCACCTCTGTCCCTTAGGGTGTTTTTCTAAAATGCCCAATGATGTCAGCTGATGCTGATACTTACCTCCCCACGGGGCTCTGACCTGCTGTGTTGCTAGCAATGATGTCATTGTCCCCCGCTGTCCTGCCAGCATTCCAAGGAGCAGCTGACTTACCATAAGGAAGGAATGCAGGCAGGCTCTCTTTCCATAGCAGGAGTATTCCTTCAGATAAGGCTGATCTACTCTGCCTGGTCCAAGCCCCATTTCCAGTGTCCCTCTGATGTGGCAAGAGTCTCAGGGACTCAAAAGAGCACCTCAGAGATCTGATGCTGAGTGCTATGTCTTTGCTCACCGTGTGTGTGCAATCCCTGAACTTTCGGGAAGGTTCTGTGGCTACAGGAGGAAGAGGCAAAGATTCCCTGTAGAATACGCCAAGTGCTCCAGCGCCACACACCGGTACCTGCAGTGTTGGGGGGAATGTGGGCGGGGCTGTTTCCCAGCACTGTGAAGCCACGTGGCCAGTCAGGGACGCCATGTGCCCCTGTGTATCACACCTGAGTGATCTTGCAACCTGAGTTTGCCATGCTGGTCCAACAATTTGCAGTATGTTGAGATGCTTTGAAATCCTCTTTCAAAAAAGGAAAAGAGTGGAAGCCAAAGCTACTTTTTCCCTGCCTTGTGGGGGCCCTCTTCCCTTTATAGTTTTGGTGCTGTTTTTTTCATTGCATTCATTTCTTTGCTATTGGACACCTATCTGCCTGTGATGGCTTTTTGTTTTGTTTTTTAGACAGGGTCTTGCTTTGCAGTTCAGGCTGGCCCTGAGCTCACTATGTAGCCCAGGCGAGCCTTGCATTCACAGCAATCCTCCTGCCTCTGTCTCCTGAGTACTGGGATTACAGGTGTGAGTCACCACACCTGGCACTGTTGCATGTGGTTACCGGGGATCGAACTCAGGACCTTGCACTTGCCAGGCAGCTGCCAGAACCACTGAGCTATTTTTTAAATAGTTGTGGCTTCGACCATTCCGATCCACTTATTTGTGTGCAGTGCTTCCCCAACTCATTATTTCCTCCACAACATGAGCATATTCAACCATTCTTTCTGTAGTGGAAATTGGTGAAAAGGTTCAGTCCTGGAGCTGAAAGGAACTTTTACATCTCTAAGACATATTTCATTGAATCATAATTTTAATTTATAAATATCAAATTTTGACTAACTTTGTATTTTCTTCCCAATTGGGACAAATGATGTAATATGCCCTTGTAGGGACTTGTTAGTTCATTTGCCTCTGATTTTTTAAAATTAAAATTTATTATTTTTTTAGAACAATTATATGTTCACAGAAAAATCAAGAGGAAGGCAGAAAGATTATTAGTTGAATGATGGTAAGGAAAGATGAGAATTTTTTTTCTTTGAGACAGGGTCTCGCTTTGTAGTTCAGGCTGGCCCTGAGCTCAGCCTCCAACTCAGATCACAGCAATCCTCCTGCCTCTGCCTCCTGAGTGCTGGGATTACAGGTGTGAGCCACCATGCCCGGCACTGTGGTATGTGGTACTGGTTGCTGCTGGGCATGAGTCTTCACGCCCAGTATTGTATGTGATTACCAGGGAATTGAACCTGGGCACTTGTGCTTGCAAGACAGGTGCTGGAACCACTGAGCTAAATCCCCAGCCCAAAGAAGTTATTTTTTTTTAGTAGGAAAAAAACCCAACTTTCCAGATGCTTGATGGCCAGGGCCTATGGTCTGGTGCAACTGAGGGTGTATTGTTCACAGTGGAGAGCGGCGCTCCAGGAGGTCATTGTGTGGTGTAAACTTCTACCACTCTCAGCCAGAGCCCAACACCAGGGCCACCAAGACCCTGCCATGGTGGCTCCTCAGGCCCAGGAAGAGATGGATCCTAGAACCCCGCTTCCAGGGGAAGCCTTGCTTCTAGAATGTCCGTGGACCCTGAAGCCAGAATTTAAATTTGACTTTTTTTTCAGTACTGGAGACTGACCCACAGACTTCCCACTATGCTATATCCCAGCCCTTTGTATTTTTTATTTTGATATGCAGTCTTGCAAAGTTGCCAAGGGTGGGCTCAAACTTGTCATCCTCCTGCCTCAGCCTCCTACAGCGCTGGGATTACAGATGTGCATTACCACACCTGGCTTCTAGGCTCCGACTCTTTAGGACTGCTTAGACAGGTTCAGACTTTGTTAGGAAGCGGAAGGGGATCCCAGGGAGGCTTCTGACGCGCCCCTCCCCAGGCCCAGGCTGTGGCTTGGCTGGAAAGGCTGCCTGTCCTGCGAGGCCTCGTGCCGTGACTACTGGCTGCCTCACCCTGGCTGCTCTCCCTGTGAGGCCTGGGTGCGGGAACTGATGCCTGTTGGCCGTTCTTGCAAGAGCAGGATGAGAAGGAAACGGTGTCCTCTCTCTTCCAGGTCTGGAAGGATTGTTTCCTGGACCCAAACTACAGTCATTAGGGGCTTGTTACTCAGCCCCTCCCAGACACTCTTCTGAGGGGACTTCCTGTGTTTCCAAGATGGAGGATACAGACAGGGCCTTGGGAGGAGAGAGGGTGGCACGGAAGGACATGGGGGGCTCTTGGCCCTGCTTGGGTCTGTGTGCAAGTCTCCAAAGAGGGCAGAACCATTTCAGATGGGCCAGGGCACCGGGGCTGTGGTGAAGTGAACTTTCTAGGCAGCTGCATCCTGGGCCCAAGAGGTCCACGTCACACCTGCTGCCCGTGGCTGTGCGGTCACTCTAACCAGGAGGATGACAAGTTTGAGCCCAGCCTTGGCAACTTGGCTGTGCGGGACCGTGTGGCCTGGTACCATGGGCAAGTGGCCTTTCCATGTGTGACTTCCCGCCGGATGTTCCTTGGGAAATGCACACCTTTTTGTCAGTTCTGAGTCTTATGAAAAACAAAAATCAGGAGAGGATATGATTATGTTATGAACATTAAATCTTGAGCTTATAGAAATACAGAGTAACATAAGATTTTCAGATTTCTTGAAAATTCCCAGGAATTCAGACTGCTCCTCCCCCATTTTGAAGATGAGCCTGGGCTGGGAATTTGGAAACACTCATGGTTGCCATGGTGATCCTCCAGGGGCGGAGCCTGTGCTTACCTCCAGGAAGGCTGAGACACAGCTAGAAGGGAGGGGACATCCCCAGCCTCCTGTCCCTCCTGGTCCTGTGCTCCTTCTCTCCTCCAGGGCCACAGGTGGCAGCAAAGGTCCACATCCAGCCCTGCGTCTGGTTTCAATGAAGTTCTTCCATACACTTCTCCAAACGGTGCTGTGAAATTCAAACACGTCAAACTGGAAGCCTGGTGTTCGAATGGGCTCTAGGACAGGAAAGTGCTCAGGCTTCTAGTGTGAAGACAGTTTTTACAGAAACATTCCAAATAGTAACAGTATTAAACCCATGAATTGGTATTTTCTTCCTTTTGCATGGGCCCTGTGGCCATGAGAGAGCCTATTAAACCGCAGCTTTGAGACGGATGTGACGTCATCCCAGCGCCTAAGGAGGCTGAGGCAGGAGGATCAAAAGGTCAAGCCAAGACAACATGATGACTTAGCAAGACTCTCTTTCAAAATGAAATAGTAGGAGCTGGGGATGTAGGTCAGGGTGAAGGCCCTGTGTACTGAAAAAAATCACAGCAGAATTGGCTTTAACAGTGGTTTTATGGCACCGCCTCCTCCCCCAGCCCAGGGGAGCAGGTGTCCGGACTCAGTCCCTGAGGACTGGGATAGCACTCAGGAACAGAACGGCGGGGCCGCCAATTTCATGCCGCTGAGCATGTATTTTCTTGGGGGACCGGAAATCTCCAGTCAGAGAAGCACCAATGGGGTTCATTCCGTGACGTCATCAGGATGAGCCCCTTCTCGGCTGTCTGCTCCTCCTCTGTCCCCGAGGTCCACTCATCTCTGGCCACTCCCCACTCCTCCCTTCCCGTCTCACCTCTGCTCTGTCCCATACAGAATATGTCCTTCCCCTGTGACAGGCCTGTCCCTCCGAGGCAGGAGCGACCTTTCCCAGGGCCACTCTCATCGCCTTTGCCAACATCAGGTCATACCCCACCCCTAAACCTGACTATCAACAGAAATGGGGTTCTGTGTCCTGGATGGGGACAGAGCCCGAGCCTGGCAGGACAGGACTGCTGCAGGCACGCTGGGCTTCCCCACAGAGGGAGGGGCCAGTGTGGGACCAGTGACCAGCACCGGGGTGCAGATGGGCACAGGGCTGAGGCCACGCTCGGCAGGCGACTGACCCTCCCCCCCTCCCTCTCAGCCTCATCCAGCTGACCTGGAAGTGGATATGGCTTGACCTCCCTCCATTAGGAGCGTTGTCCAGTCTAAGCTTGTACCTTCTGCTCCACAAATATGGTCTGGAAAGGAAGCCATCGATGGACACAGTGAATTAAGGCCCCACCAGCCACCCTCCTCCTCAAGTACCTGCAACTTCCCCATGAAAAGGACGTGCAGGTGGGGCACACACCTGTCATCACAGCACGTGGGAAGCTGAGACAGGAAAATCACAAGTTTGAGCCCAGCCTGTGTAACTTAGTCACTTAGCTAGAACCTCTCCCAAAGTTTGTTCGTTTGTTTTAAAGATTAAAAAAAAAAAAGGGCCGGGGAGTTAACTCAGTGGTTCTGGCACCTGTCTTGCAAGTGCAAGGACCCAGGTTCGATTCCCCGGTAACCACATAACAATACTGGGTGTGGAGACTCACATCCAGCAGCAACCAGTACCACACACCACAGTGCCGGGTGTGGTGGCTCACGCCTGTCATCCCAGCACTCGGGAGGCAGAGGCAGGAGGATTGCTGTGATGTGAGTTGGAGGCTGAGCTCAGGGCCAGCCTGAACCACAAAGCGAGACCCTGTCTCAAAAAACCAAAAAAAAAAAAAGAGGGACAAGGGATTTAGCTAGCTCAGTGGCGCCACCACCTGCCTTGTAAGTGCAAGGTTGTGAGTTCGATCCGGGGTACCTCAAGAAAAGGGGGAAGAGGGGATGTAGATCAATGCAAAAGTCCCGGATATAGATCAATGCAAAAGTCCCGGATATAATCTCAATCCCAGGTAGTAATAATAATAATAATTTTCAAAAGAAAAAATCCATCACTCATTGCTGAATTAAGATAAGAGGCAACTGCCCGCGCCCGACATACAGAGCGTGCCTGTCTGGAGGATCTCTCACTATGTAACCAACCTCCTCCAGTTTAGACGCCTGAAACAGCAGGGACTCCTCAGGGGGAAACTGTCATCAGCGGGGTGGGAGCTGGGTTGCGGCCTCAGAGGCCTCACTTAGATGTTAGGCAATCAGCAGGACGGCTGCTGTCCTTTGTGGTCTGTCCCTACCTTTCCCTTGGACTCCCTCCCCAATATCCGGGTTATCTAGACCCCGCCCACATCACGCTTGCTAATGCCTCATTGGCCAAAGTCGGCCATGTGGTCAGGCAAAGTGTTGAGTGGGCGGGGACTTAAAAGCTCTGAAAGTTACCAGGCCTCAAAAGTGAATCACAGTGCCAACTCTGTCTCCCAATGGGTCACATCCCCATCACGTGCAGTAACCCCCAGCCCCCAAATCCCCAAGGTATCAGATCAGATGTAATACTCGGATCTTGTCATTTAAGTCAGGCCCAGATAGAGACAGGGCAATTTAGGTTTGCTTCCTTGGGTGATCTGCCCCTGACTAGATCTCCAGCCACGCCCACCCCAGGACACTACAATAAAGACGCTGCTTCCAAAGGAGGGACACACAAGAGCTAGGCGAAGTCCTTGGTAACACGGCCAGGCACTTGTCACCAGGAAAGAGGCTGGTTCAGACCTGTTTCTCCACCCTCTGATGGTTCCCTAATCTCCGCTTCATCCTCGGGCCCCAGGTTCTGCGCCCACAGCCCAGGCTGCTGCAGTGTGCCGCCTGGACCACCAGGGGGAGCGCGTGGGACCCACCTTCTCCCAACAGTCTATTTTAGTTCATGCTGTGGTACTGGCAACACGATTTCCCTGCAGACTGCGAGTTTCTACACCCTGACTGTGGCTCAGTCCTTGCTTCTGAATACTAACTCCTTCCGACAAAGCTTTCTCTTCCATAAACAGATGCAAAGATTTTTGTATTCTCAGAAACTTTTTTTTTTTTCCCTACTGGAAAGGTTCTACCAGACACAGTCCTACACTTCTCAGAAATCTTTACAAAACAAGTCAAAAAGATCTAGCCACACCCTTTGATCTACAATCCAACATCACACTGGACTTTTTCTCTGGATTTTAATTTCATTTGTTTTTTGCTAGCTGGACAGACTGTTTTAAACTCTTTCACCCCAGACATCCAAATTTTCGCTTTCTGTAGTTTCACTTGGTTAAACTCAAGTTCAGCCTAAACATATTAAAGTCTGTGTTTGTCTGTCTTGATGGGAGAGATAGACACAGAAAGACACCATTCATTTAACTTTTATCATAGTGTATTGTTACAATAATTCTGTTTACTACAGTTATTGCTGTTAATCTCTTCCGATGCCTAAATTACACTTTATTTTAGACACAGAAGTATAGGAAAAGGCAACCCTGGAATCTTGGAACATAGCCCCTGTGGATAAAAGGGGAGCTACTCTACTTCCTTTACATTACTTTGGAGCAATATTTAGGGCTAAGGATGTAGCTCAGCAGCAAAGCACTAATGTAACATGGACAAGGGCCTGGATTCAATCACCAGAAACACACACACACACACACACACACACACACACACACACACACCCTATTTGGCATCTCCTATATCCAGGGGGGAACTCTCCTTTGTGAAAGCCAGGAGCTTAATAAGGTACCTTGTTTATCTTCCACATTACTACAAGCAATTAATTTTCCTGCTACTATAAGGCAGGGGCCACTCTCTTTCCGGCGCTCAGCAATCTCTTGCCCTCCTGTCCCGCCTGCTCAGCCTCTACCACCTGCCCTCTCACCCACCTCCTTGGCCCAGAGGGCACCTGAATCTGACACTGAATCTGACACTGAATCAACTCGGTGCCAAGCTATACTCCCTGGAGACAGGGCCCGTGGGCAGGAGGAGGATGGGCCGGGTCTGGGACAGGGGGCACAGCGTGGGGGCTAGGTGGAGGGGTACAATGGCCCTCTCAAGACATGATGCACCCCTGAGATTGCAGCAGTGCACATGGGCAAGGTGACAGGTCCTTGGGTATTCTTGCTGGAACTCTATCTGGCAGCACAAAGGGGCCTGGGCTGGGCACAAAGACCCAGGTGCCAGTGCAGGCAGAGCCTTGTCACCCCACATCTCAGAAGCTCTGTGTGTCCCCTGCTGCATGTTGTCCCTCCAGTTACACTTCTCAGAGGGCAAGCTGGCACCACTTGGAATCTTTTGCCCCTTTCTCTGAGAGGAGGGCAAGGGCCAGGCCATGAGACCTCCAGGTCAGAGTGACAACCCCCCAGTTTGGACCCACGGGGTCTGAGCCCAGTGCCCCTGCAGAGCCGGGGCAAATGGGAGGGTGTGGCCTCCACCTGCCCTTCTTGTTAGTTTTTTATCTTTGCCACCCAAGTGGCCTCCTCTGGGTGTCTCTGACGCATGCTGCAGGGATGGAAGCCTCGCCTCCAGAAGACCCAGGCTGGTATCAGATCAGCTCCCTGGCTCAGCACTTCTAGTGTCCACGAGGCAGGGCAGTGTGGGGCCCACCTCACTCACTCAGTCTCCGAGAGGAATCTGCGAAGAAGACTCTGAAAAGCATCGCGCGAGGGGAGGCCCACAGGGACCAGGGAAGTCCGATCCAAGGGCGGGAAGAAAACCCACCCAGACGTAAGCGTCCTCATCCCGCTAGGGGGCGCTGTCTGCCCTTGGGCTTGGCCCGGCCACGTCCTCTTGCAAGGATGTCTCAGCTCCCCGCTTTGCTTCCATTTCTGAGGACCCCAAATGAGCTTCCCCAGGTGAACCCCACGGTCCTCGGGCTGGATCCTGCAGCCGTGTTTCTTCTATCTGTTCCTACTCGGAAGGGGACAGAGGCCACTGGCGTGAGGGGTCACAAGGCAGACCTGGGAGGCAGGTCTCCGCCCACTGGGGACAATAAGCCTTGAAATTGGTTACTAAGATTCTTTCTTCTTTAAATATAAAGATTTATCCAGGTTTAGAAACAATATCCTTAATGCAGAGACAGTGTTTGAAAATCGCTCCCTCCAGAGGAAGCCACGGAGTTTTCCTTAGCAAACCATCTCAGAGAAAAGCTTCCACCATCCCTTAATTTCTCCAGAGGTTGTCCAGTATCTGAAGCCTACATTATTCCCGATTAAAACAACAAGCAAAGATTTATGAAAGTTTCAGTAGGTATTCAATATAAAAACATTTTCTAAAAATTTTAAGAAGGAAAAATGACAACATATGTACCCCCAAAGGGCCCAACCTTCAATTTAAGTAATAGGCACCATATGGCCTTCCATCCCAGCATCCTTTGCACCGGAAGTCAGCCTGTGTACATTTCTTGCATTTCTTTGAGCTGATTTTTTTTTTCTGTCCAGTTTTTCACAGCAAAAATGACAGAGGATAGAGTTAGAGTCACAGTAGTAGGGACAGAGCTTGTGGTTTCACCACAACTCCTTCT
The DNA here is from genome assembly GCA_004026965.1 of Petromus typicus. Lineage (NCBI taxonomy): Eukaryota > Metazoa > Chordata > Mammalia > Rodentia > Petromuridae > Petromus > Petromus typicus. Next base: position 1,692 of record PVIR01009263.1, on the reverse strand, counting down.
CTTCCTGCCTGTGAGATTTCTTATATAGTGTGAGCCGTATGGAGAGCTGGGATGTAGCTCAGTGGCACTGCGCCTGCCTAGCAACCGCAAGGCCCTGAGTTTGATTCCTAGTACCAGAAGAATATCTCAAACATTTAAATTTCTTAAACAAATTAAATAAATGTGTCTTTTACTGTGAATCTCTCTTAAAACACCCCTCCCCCACTTCAAATATACTTACCCCATCATCGCTGGCACTTCCTGAAGTGGCTCTGGAATCCTCTTTCGTGAGTCTTTTGTTGTGGGGTCATGACTACCTTAGGACACTTATGAAAGAGCACTTCCAGAGCCGCTTCAGAAGGTGACAGGAGCAATGGGACAAGTGTGTCTGAAGCAAGGGAGAGTATCTGGAGGGAGATTAACGACAATGCGTCTTTTACAGTTATAAGTTTTTTAAGTTTTTAAATATTCAGTGTATATTTTGATCACCCCTTGCACAAGTGACCAGGTCTCTTGGTGACCCAGCCCTGAGCTTGCTGGGGCCGGCTGAAGAGCTAAAGGGATCGGCACAGCCATAGTCCTGGACAGCAGGCCATAAACCTCCTTCCACTGTGACCACAGGGGCCCACAGCTTAGGATCCCTCTTTTCCCCTCATAGACAACCATAAACATGTACTCAGGTTTTATTATGGTCTGAAATGTGTGTGCTACTGTGCCTGGCTAAATGTATAAGTTCTCCCACAATATATGCTGCAGGTGACTGACACCTGGGAAAAAAGTACAGAAATTCCAGCAACTATGGAACTCTCTGTACTATCATCCTCCTCCTTATCTTCCTGGGAGATTAGATTTCCCACACAAAGTTGTTTCACTTTTTCCTACACTTTCCATAATGGGAGACCACAGAACAGTCCCGGGCTGGGCTTCTGTCATTCACCCCTGCTGGTGAGGTCCAGCTGTGGGTTTTCTTACAGCCATGGGTCGCCGGTCACGGCTGTGTTGTGCAGGGAACGCAGGGGTTCTCATTAGCTGTATGGATGAGGGTGGGCTCGGAGAGGGTACAGAACCAGCTTCACTAGAATTGTACTCCTTCTCTCAGCCGCTGAGGTAGGAATGGATTAGAGTACAGTATTGCACACACCGTATGGGATGTAGCAGTTCTAATATGTGCTTCCCTGATCAGTATGGGGATAGTAGAGCGACGGTTGTTTTGGTTTTGTTTCTGTAGTACTGAGGACTGTACCCAGGGCCTTAGGAGAGTGTTATCACCGAGCTGCATCTCCAGCCCAGTAGCTTCATTTTAATTGTGTGTGTGTGTGTGTGTGTGTGTGTGTGTGTGTGTGTGTTTTGTGAAGGCAAATCCTCCCAACCGTTACTGTTTCTGCCTGAGAAATTGAGCATCATCGGCTTGCTGTTGGCTTTCCTGCTGACTCCTGAGATTCCTTAGCCTCATTCTAAAGAGCTAGCAAATCTTAATAAATACAAGGTTCTTACAAGCCAGAGATGAAAAGTCCGCTGTCCCCTGCAGCAGCTATGTGTGGGAATCCAGTGCTGCCCTAGAACCCCTTCAAAGAACTACATCAATGAGCCTGAGTATAAAAGGTCACATGCACAGAGCCTCGTGCTTGATTCCTGTGCCAAGATCCTATGTGGGCACCGTGATATCCCCAGTAACATAAGGCAGAGTGGGTGAGGAGGGACCCTGACGACAAC
>PVIR01009262.1:0-53882 GCA_004026965.1 Petromus typicus | reverse complement strand
TGTTTCCTGGGTTGCTCTTTGCAGTCTGTATTGGGACCAATACAAGCTGACTGGATGTGCTTCTGCAGTTACTGTGGAGAAGATCAGACTCTGACCTGCTAACCTCAGTCCCTGGGTGCTCTTCCGGTGCAGGCCTGGAGGCCAGTAAGCTCTAACCCCGGCGCAGATTCAGTGACGCAGACTCGGTGCTGCAGTCACCGCTTCCCGAGCCGCCCGCTGCCAAACTCAGTCCCTGGGCACTCCTCCGGCATGAGCCTGGAGACAAGTAAGTTCCAAACCTGGTGCAGATTCAGTGATGCAGACTCGGTGCCGCAGTCACCGCTTCCCGAGCCACCCACTGCTAAACTCAGTCCCTGGGCGCTCTTCCGGCGTGGGCCTGGAGACAAGTAAACTCCAAACCCAGCGCCGATTCAGTGATGCAGACTCAGTGTTGCAGTCGCCGTTTCCCGAGCTGCCCGCTGCTAAACTCAGTCCCTGGGCGCTCTTCCGGCTTGGGCCTGGAGGCCAGCAAGCTCCAAACCCGGTGCAGATTCAGTGGCACAGTCGCCGTTTCCCGAGCCGCCCGCTGCTAACCTCAGTCCCTGGGCGCTCCTCCGGCGTGGGCCTCCTTCTATCTTTAATCAAGCACGCACTACACAAATGAAGATGGTGTAATTAATTCAGACAAAAAGTTTGTAAGAATGGAACTGTATTTTCCCCAAATGTGTCTGTCTCTGAGCCTAGATCAAGAGCTGGAGTTAGTATTTTTCTATGTTTTAGCCACGGCAGACAAGCTAATCCAATGTCTTATGTTTTCCAAGTAATAATCATAAATACCAAGACAATAATGAATGGTCTTGGAATGTACACCCCTAGACACTTTGGGGAGATGTTTATCATAAATGAGAAGTTCAGGTTAAATTTTAGTCTGGTTAATATACATTTCAATACATAAATATTGAATAACTGTGAGGTTAAAAATGTATGTTGTCTGACTATTTGTACTCCAGGTATGCCACTTTTTCCAGAAATAATTATTTCATAACTTTAAAACTTGACAGAACAGTTTCTTTTTTTTCTGAAAGGTTCAGGATTTGCTGGGAACGATGATAGACTGCAATGCCACACATGGTCAGTAGGTGCCACCACATAATATAATTTACCAGAATGTGAAACCTCTCCAGTTGACTATAAACCACATTTTAAAATTAATTTCATAAATGTAGGAAAAATACAAAGTCATTTTATTTAAAACAGAGATGATTTTCATTACATATCTAGAAAAAGTTAAATTCTGTACATAAATGAAGTTTTTAAAAAAGGCATTATGAAAATCAGTGAAATCAAAATGGATAACAGATCTGTCCTTTGGAAAGCCATCCATCATTCTTGTCAAATTAGAAACACTAACTGCCTTTTGTAATAGATTGTCCCTTATTGTGCTTTGCAAAACTGGTAAAGAAGAAAGAATGCTTGTTCCCAAAAATATTAAAATAATTCGGTCCTTAAAGAAAAAACCAAATTATACAGGCAAAATGTGGTGGTGGAGAATTGGGTTTTTCACTATCCAGCTCTTCCACATACCATTTGCTTAATCTTAAGCAACTTTACTCAAACTTTTTTTAAGTGGCAGAATCCTTATACCAGTTTTTGAATAAATTAAGGATGTGGATAAATTGCTTGAAACAGAGTAAGTGCTTACATCTAACAGTTATGTTTCAGTAAAGTCTCAGAAACTACATTCCCACTATAGCATAAATGTGATAGTGGTCACATTATTAGTAGTAACAACACTATATTTTATATAAATTTATTTTTGTATACTTTGAGCCTGACGTTTAAAGTGTCAATACATTTCCATGTCAAATAAAATTCCACTTTTATGTGCTCTGTTTGGAAACAGAAAATATATTTACATTACCTCATGTTTCAGAATTTGAGGATCTCTACCATAGTGACTATCTAACTGCCAACATGAATGGAGCTGAAGCATCGGCCCCCCCCAGCTCTGCACCCATGCTCCTGCTCCACAGAAACCCCAATCAAAGCACTTCTGTATCATCCCGAGTGAAAGTTCAGATAGCAGAAAGATTTTTTTAAGTGATGTGGCCAAGTCCTTGCCTTGCAAACAGCTTCAGCCTAGAGTTGCTCACAGGTCTAGAAAAGTAGAAAACAAAATCACCCATCAAAGTGACATCCTACCCTAAGACTAAACTTCTCAACAAGTTTAGACCAGGTACCAAACATGCCACAAATCACAGCTGCCATCAGTAGAGCTAGTCCAGAATAATGGCTGGTAACTGAGATGCAGCCTCAGTGAAGCCCTGGTGGGCGAGAGTATGTGTTGGTGTCTGCTAATGCACTAGTACCACAGCCTGAGTGCCTTAACCAGAACCCTATTGCCTCAAAGGAAACTGGGAATCCAAGATATCCATCAGTTAGAGCCTGGTGAAGGCATTGATAAATCTGTTCTGTATCTCTTAGCACCTACTGGTTCAACGGTCGTCTTTGATTGTCCTTGGCTTACCTGGCAATGACATTGGCAGTGACCCTGTAACAAAGAAGGTCACAATATGAGATCCTGAGATTGTTAGTCAGCTTTCTGTTGCTGTGATGAAATACTGAAATAAATACCTGAAAGTGAGGACAGATTCATTTAGCTCAGAGTCTCAGTCCGTGGCTGCTGCTTGCCTCATAGCTCTGGGCCCGGGGTGAGGCAACGTATCACGGTGTAAGAACAGGGCAGAGCTGAGTTGCTCACCTCGTGGTGGTCAGAAAACAATAAGAACAACAAAAGAGGCATGACACCTGACTACTTATCTCAAGGATACATTGCGGTGGCCTCACTTTCACACACAAGATTTCACCTTCAAAAATTTACACCCCTCCCATTGAGGCTGCCAGCTAATAATCAAGCCTTTAGCTTATGAGCTTTGGGAGATATTTATGACCAAATCCTAACAGAAGTTTAAGACATTGATTTTTATCCGGAGAAAACCCAATCCATAACAATATTCCTTTGTGGCTTAAAAATATCCAGGTAAATATTAAAGGGAGGAGAGTTTGGATGGCAGGCTTTTTCTGGGACTGCCATCCTTCCTGTCAGAATCCCTGCTGGTGCCTAAGGTGAATCAGAGTGTGAGGACGCAGGGGCAATGCGCACTCCCAAGCCTGGAGCACAGTCTTGTTAGGCAAGTCCTTGATGCCCAGTTGGTCAAATCTATCACAGACCACATGGCAAGACGATATACTCACCATCCTGAATTTTGCTACCTCTATTTTTAGTATTTTTTATTTTATTTATTTAAAAAAATACATATATATGTATACATACATACATACATATATAGATAGATAGATAGATAGATAGATAGATAGATATATTGACTTGATTCTCTCTTTCTAAATACTCCCTTCAAAAGTCTATATGAATACTGTTAGAAATGTTTTTTAAATGAATGATTAAGATTGCTATATTTAATGTGAGATCTTGAAGTATAACCAAAAAAACTTGTAGGTATGCTTCCACAGAGCTTTTGATTGAAGTAAGTTTTGTTTAAGAAGAGTGTGGATTGGGGCTGGGGATGTAGCTCAGAGACAGGGCACTTATGAAGCACAGAGAGAAAGTAGGACAGACAGACAGATGAACAGATAGGCAGAGAGGGTGAGAAACACAGAACAAACAGAGACAGAGAAAGAAGCTGATTTGTGTTGTTTTTATTCTTTCCAGAATCGTCCTATTCCAAGAGCCTGTTTCTGAACTAAAGGCTCTGAACTTTTCTGTTCCCTGGTCAGTGTTCTAGTGGTGGTAGTGGTCATGGCAAGCTTTTCCTTCACAGGGACTTAGGTGCTCAGATTTGACCAGAGCCTGGTTTAGTGGCGACACACACTTCGAGAAGTGCTCTACCTGAGCAAGGAATGACGTCATGACTGCTACAACTCCATTTGTTTCCTTCACAAAATAAAATTCCCAAGACTGGCAAAACAAATGTCAAAAGTTATTTCACAAATAAATAAGCAATTTGGACAAGAAGTTCTTCACAGAAACTCACTGAAACAGAAGTAGAAAGAAAATGCCCTGGATGGTTGGACATGGTACTTCTCAGCAAAACTAAAACCAAGACCACCCAAGCCTTACAAATGAACCTGCATCAGATCACTAAACTTCTGGGACTAACAGAGAGAAAAGCTATTTTACAAATGCCAAACAGAAGGCAAAGATTCTTATTTTGAAAAATGAAGAGTCAGGACATCTTTAGGATTGATAACAGATATTCTGAAAAGTCAGCTGTGTGGCTTTGATGCACAGAACAGAGCTTTTCAGGTATCTCTTTGAAGCAACACAAATCCTGAGGCAGTAAAGATGGACGCTATTGATCTCCATCACTGTTTATATCATTTCTGGTCCTTCTGGACTGTTATGCCGCAGCATTTTGCCAAATTTAGTATTGTTGGTTCTGCAGTTTAAGATATTCCGTATGGGGGAGTCCAATGTACGTGATAATTCCTTCACACTTTACTCATGAGAATAGTCCTGCAGTAGTGACTCCCAAACTGAATGAGGCATTTCCCTTAGGAGCACACTCTCAGGAAGTTAAGGAGCAGGGGAGAAGCTGAGGGACCAGGCAGCCCTCTACGTGTGAAAAGCTCTCATGCACCAGGAACATAAGGTATTGAGCTCAAAAAATGCTTAAATCAACACTAGCTGCTTGACTACAGAGACTAGGATGTATTTTCCCCAGTCAGTTCTCTGGGTTTTATGGTTACGTACTTCTACCAGAGTAAAGAATGGCACCGTCAAAACACTGGCATCATGGGAAGAGGGCTAACTAAGGTCCCTTTGTGCATACAGTGAAATAATGCTGTACATTGGTCTTAGCTTTTTGCATTTATATGGGCACATTCAAGACACAGCAACAAGCATAGCATAGGACGGGAAGGGGAACAAACAGATTTTTCTTCCCCCAGGAAGACAGAGCCATACTAACGGGTGCTACAGAGACTAGGTCACATTGATCTCAGCTAGTCTTTATTTTACCATCTGGCTCCTTTTCCAGGGATATCCCTAACTAACCCAACAGGGCCTTGTCTGCCATCCATGAGTCCATGGAGAAACAACAAAAGAAGTCGATTGTGCTGATTTTCTGTGTAAGCCCCCATACCAGGCTTGTTAGTAGAAGCCTCCGTCTTCACCCAGCCTGGCTGGCCTCCCTTCTCAGTCAGGAGTCTTCATTTAAGTCTCTTTTAATGAGAGGAGCTGAGAGCTAACTCAATAGTTCCTACCTTCCTCTTAAAGGGACTGAACTCCACCCTCTCCACGGCTACTTCCAACAGCATTCCTAATAAGACTGTAAGGCTTTCCTGGGGCCCTTATTCAGCATCTGTGTGATTCTATTTTCAGACCCAATGATGTTGTATGAATTTTATCCCATTTACCCTATCACCTTTGGTTTCTCAAATTAGCTTGAGAACTCAAGGTTCATATGAATGTATCAGTCCATGAGGAATATAGAGTAATGAAAAACTTGGACACTAACAAATACTGGAAACTCCTTCACTACTGTGTGTCTTCCATTGAAGTCTTGTGTCATTTATCATATCATTGGGTGAAACCTATTTACTGAAAGTGTATGTTCAGCAGTCAAAGAAGGGACAAGAAAGCACAAGAGCAGGTTCTATTTCCAATTACCTCAGTGATTTGTTTGGGACTAAATAAGCCACTTAATCCAGAAGGGCTGAAATCATTGCTTAAATAATGCGTGGGTGAGAGGTAACTTGCTGCATCTCAGTGGTAGTTCTTTTGATTTGAGAAAAGCCCATATGGGTTCCCAGACCTACTTGTGGACAGCACCAGGGCCTCTATTCTTCCTATTCTTTCTGCCCCTATTTCCAACTGAGAGTGTTCTTCAAATGCAGAGTGATGTGTTCAAAGATATAAGTCACAAAGCCTTTTACTCTGATGTTTGACTAGAGCACCCACCTCTCCTCAGATTTATCTGCTGTAGGAAATCTTGTTACCTTGTTAACATGGAGCAGAAAACTCAGACTTGCGTGTGTTTTTCCCAGCCTCCATTTGCATGCTCCCCCATCAGCTCTGCCTGACATTCTGATCAACCTGCTACCCCTGAGGGGGATTTCTGACGTGCGGCTGTATCACACCTGTCATTTAGTGTAAGGGATCTTCAGTGAGCAGAACTGTCAGGCTTTGAATAGCAGTGACTGGCACACATTAACTCAGGGGCTTTACTACCATGCTTTGTATGTCCAAAAACTTAAGATTTAAAACCTTACCTCCTCACTGTAAGAAAAGATATCATCGGCAAATACAAACTCACGTCAAAGTGTAGTCCTCAGCCTAGAGGCAGCACTACCACACAGGAACTAAACAGAAATGAAAATCTCCACACTGGCTCCCAGGATTTGAATCAGAAACTCAAGAGGTGAGGGCCACTGGCCAGGTTTGCACTCCCTCTAGGGCTAAACTGCTCTCTGAATGTTGCTTAGCAGAAGGCCAGGCTTTGCCTACACTTTAACTGGGTAACAGAAGGTTGTCCTGATTACACCACTCAAGTCTTACTAAAGCACTGTAGCATTCACTAACCAATCTCCCTCACACTGTGTGTAGTTTTAATCATGATTCAAAACATACTATAATCAATGTGATGTAAAAGATATCAAATACCCTTTTAAAAATCTGTTTTTCTTTTTCACTACAGAAATGTCAGTATGTCAGTATTTTCTCATTGAAAATCATGTTAACACCTTAATCAGATTCTCTGTAGGGAGCCCCTGTTAAAAAAGAGAGTAAATGATTATAGAGCAAGAAGTTAATGAAAACGACATATATGTATACAGCAAGCACTAGTCCCATAAAGTAACCAATAAGTTGTGCTTATTTTAAATATTTTAAAAATAAGAATCAATCTATACAATTCTTCTGTGTATACTCACGTGTGTGTGTGTGTGTGTGTGTGTGTGTGTGTGTGTGTGTGTGCTGGACATCAAACCCAACACCTCACGCACACTGGGAAAGGGCTGTGCCACTAAGCCACATCTTCAGTCAAAGTATTTTTTCTTCATTACCAAAGCTAAAGCTCTTGCTCGGCATGGTAAGTTGTCCTGGGAGACTGGAGCTGTTCTTAGTCAGCTTCTTCCTCAAGCCTGCATTTTTTAATCCTCTTAGGACAACTCTAAATCCAGACACTCAAATAATATTTTATGATATTATTTACTCAATGGACATGCTGGTAATTTCTTTTCATCTTTCACATTAATCCCCAAGTGCGTATTTTGAGCACTCGTGTCCTTCAGTCATCTTCAAGAGGCCTTAGGTCCTGTGGGATCTTCTCCATTGTTCACTGTCTTCTACCAAAGCCATCATGTTGTTAGTTTGTACATCTCATCCTTCAAGTCCCTTGCTTTTGCCTTTTTCTGGTATCTACTTTGTACCTGACAGCGTCATTGAGTTCATAAATAAGCAAAGTAAGGAGCTCTCTCTGTAGAAAATATCAAAGATGCTGTGCTGCAGGGATCCAGAGTCAGGCTGGCTGGTGCAGAGCAGAATCTTTACATCCTTTGTTTGTCTGGAGCACACTGAGCCATCTCTAGCTGTCCACGTGTTTTCCAGTTTCTGATATATGCAGGACCTTTGTGCAAGTGACGGCATCCCTCTGCAGAGCAGTAATGGAAGGACACACTCTTAGATTAGTTTTACAAGGCAGCCCCTCCGCATAGGCCACACAGGTAGGTGGCCCCTTGGTCAGGCTGGTGTAGCTCTCAATACCAACACAGGCAGTCTGGGCTGAACTGACATCAAGCCCGATTACATACAACCTGGCCTGAAACTATTGTCTCACGTCAAAGCTGCACAGCCTGATCCTAGGTGCCTCTTGAGTTTTACCCTCTACTTGGACTTGTTTAATCAAATTCTCCCAGTGATTCTAGTACCTTCTGGAAGAGTATGTGACACACCAAAGCACCTCAGTAATGTTGGTTGATTGGAAGACTAAATGAATTCTTTTACATAAGTTCACACATCCTGTCCTTGTGAAGATCTTTTCCTGGCCTCCATCTTTGTGGGCTATTCCCCCACTGTGTCCTGACAGGATTCCATGTTATTGTGCAATAAGATAAACACACTCCATTAACTTTTCTAGCTGTCTCTATGACTTTCTCCACTCCTTGAGCATAAAAACTGTTTACTGTATTCAGTCTTCTATTTGCCAGCCCAGTGCTTGGGCAGCAGAAGAGACTCAATTCTCATGGAAGGAAGTAAAAAAGGAAGACCAGCCAGCAAGCAAAGACATGAAGAAGGGAGAAATCACTGCCCAGAAGAGGCAGCTGTCCAGAGGGCTATGGGCTACTTTTCTTCATACAAAATTCCAATCATTTCAACAACCCATGCTCAGAAAAGATATCTCATTTTTATTTTAAATAATGAGTCATTTTTAAAAAAAATTTGGATATTTTGCATTTTCACAGTTTAATTTAAACATTAAAATATTTCAACCATTTGTGACTTGTCAATAGTGCGTTTGTGTTTGTTTCAAGGTCTATGTAATAGACAGAGAAAGATTAAATTTGTCTGATCCTTAAAATGTGTAGAATTTTAGCCTTATGTGAATGGAGCTCCAAGATGGATACGATGACTGTGCAAAATAATCCAGGCACCTTCCTCTCTGGGCAACTGCTACTCAAGTCCCCCCAGAGCATATTTATCTTGGTTATATCCCTTCAATTCCCCTTTTGTGTTCTTCAACACAGCATCTAAAAGATTAGCTCTTACAACTATGAAACTTCTCTACCATCAAACACGAATATCTTGGGAAACAAGCTTCATATGGTGCTTTCATTTTCTAGGGTGTTATTTGAAGCATAACACAAGGTGAGAGGCTTAACAACAGAAGTTAATTTCCTCACATATGGAAGTCCGAGGCTGTTGACTAAGTCTGATCTTTCTGAAGATACTATCCCCCATGTGCATTCTCACTGTGTCCTCAGCACCCCTTCTGTGTGAGCATGTTCCTCCTGTCTGTTGAAGCTTCTGCTGCATGTTTCTTCTGATCCAGCTAGAAATGAATCCAGGGCCAGAGAGTTAGCTCAGTGGTTCTGGTGCCTGTCTTGCAAGTGCAAGGACCCGGGTTCGATCCCCAGTAACCACATACCATATTGGATGTGGAGACTCAAGCCCAGCAGCAACCAGTACCACATACCACAGTGCCAGGTGTGGTGGCTCATGCCTGTAATCCCAGCACTCGGGAGGCAGAGGCATGAGGATTGCTGTGATGTGAGTTTGAGGCTGAGCTCAGGGCCAGCCTGAACTACAAAGTGAGACCCTGTCTCAGAAAAACCTAAAAAAAAACAAAAAACAAAAAAACAAAAAAAGAAATGAATCCATCCCTGTGCTGCAGTAACATGAATTACTTCTTTAAAGTCCTCATCTCAAATGTAGTCCCACCTGAAGTACTAGGGGTTTGGGGCTTCACATCTGATTTGGAGGTGGGTAGGGACACTGTGTAAGCCTTAATATATCAGAGAACAAAGGAATGAATCTTCTGTTTCTCAGGTGAGCTGGCAACAGGTTCAGTCACAAACACTTCATCACGCAAGAACTCTCTCTCAAGCAGGCTGATCGACTCTTTGTCCATCTTCATTTCTTTGATTTTCTACTTTTAAACTTTACTAAATCCTTGGGTCACAGTCCACTCACAGATACACCCAGGATCTGTCCTGGGAACTGGTTGTACAAGCCAACAGTACAGAGCTTCTGACTTCACTCACCACCTTTGACCATTTCTCAGATCTCTCACCTACAGTAAAGTTCTCTAGTTTCTTTTTATTTGTATTAGTACATGTTTGCAATTCATGATGTCCAGAGGCCAGAGATGGCATTCATTCTTGAGAATTTGTGTGTGTACATAACACATCTCAACTCTTTTTATTCTCTTTCCCCATCACCCCTGATTTAAAACAACAACAATAACAACAACAAAACCTTCTCTCTTTTCTAGCATCAGATTTACTTACTTAGTTAATGTCTTTATCAAGTTAATTGTCATAAACACAAATGGACAGCCAGACCAATAGATCATAAAACATGTGAAGCATAAAAACAACCATGCTAAATCAAAGTACACTTTTAGGTATATTGGACACCTGAATTACCTTATTCTTTCTTGTTTTTGGTCTATTGTGTTTTCTTTTGTACTTTATTTATACACTTAGTTTCCCTTGGAGGTAAATCATGCAGTATATATGCATGCATGTCTGCTTTATTTCATTTAACATCATGGCCTCAAAGTGAACCCATTTTCCTACAAATGACTCAACTTTATTCTTCTTTATACCATAGTAATACTCCTCTGTGTATAAATGCATTTTCTTTATTATTCATCTGGTAATGAACATAAAGCTGCTTCCCATATTTGACCATTGCAAATTGTACTGATACAAACACAGGCATGTACCATTGTAATATGAAGTCTTTAACTCTTTCCAGAAGACACCTAGAAGACAAATGCTTGGGTCCATAGAATTTCTTGTTTTAACTTTTTTAAGGAATCATCATACTAATTTCTATCATGGTTATACTCATCTTCCCTGCTGGTGGGCTACAAAGCTCCAGGAAATCAATGGGGTGATTCCTCAAAAATCTATTTTTTATTGTGATTGATAAAGTACATATAAAATTTACCACTTTTACCCTTTAGGAGTGGCTAATTATATAATTTAGCATCATTAATGATCACAGTATTGTCTAAACATCTTCACTATTTCCACATCACTATTCAGCATCTCGGACAGAATCTGCGCTGGGTGTGGTGGAGCTTTTCAACAGATTCACATGTCCCCCAAACCTCCATCACTCTCTTCTAGTTTCACTATCTCTGAATGTGCCTCTCCTAGGCATCTCAAAGAAGTAGAATCACATGGTGTTTGTTCCTTTGTGTCTGGATTATTCCCTTTGCTTAACATTTTCAAGCGTCAACCCTGTTATAGAATATGTCAAAAGTTCACTCTTCATCAGCAAGGTGGTCAAATAGGAGGTCTATGTCTCTCCATCCAAACAGTGACCTGGAAGCCATTCATTGGCAAAAGTGTCTTCAGGAAAGTTCTATAATCCGGGTAGGAGGCTGTGAAAACCGAGATGAGCTTAAGCCCAAGGAGAGATGCTTTGAGTAGGCAGCATATGCTCCAAGGTCAGGCTCATTGAGATGGTCCTTCCTGAGGGCTAAAACAGTCCCATTGCCTATGGACTTGGGTCCTGCTCCTCTGAGCTCTGCCAAGGGACCCAGGATGAGTCGCACCTGTCTTCATCCCTTCTAACAGGCTCAGACCTGACTGTGGATCCTGGAGTAGTCCTGTGGTCCGACCTGAACCTTCTCTATGTTATTCTGAAGTTCAGTCCTGCCTACCAGAGATACCCTAGCAGACGACACACCCATCCCTGTCTTCTGTGATAGGACATCTGGCCTTGCAGATCATGAAAAGGTCTTGTAGCCAAATCCCAGCTGTATCCACTGGTCTGGAGTCAGCTCTGCTCATCCAGGGACCCACTGACCGGCATCCACACCCATGGTCACCACTGAGTCACCACCAAATTGTAACTGTCACGATTGTGTGTCAGGCTTAAGAAGGTAATTTTATTTCTGCAAATAAATGGAGGGTTTTCCTATCATTCTACTTAGAATATCTTTGTAATTTCTCTTGGAAGTGCCTTGAGAGGCACTTTTCACTAGTTTACTGGTATCAAGTTACAACGGTGATGTTACTGGGAACACAGTAAAGTGGTTTTAGTCTCGTTATCTGTAGGTCATATTCATTGTTTTCAAACTAAAATGAGAGAATGGCTATGTATTGTTCACAAACTGTCCAAGGTACTTTCAGTGTGTTCTTGTGCATGATGCTGGGTGAGGCTTCATGAGCTTTACAGCCTTGTAGGGGAAGCAGATAATAAATAACTTAACAAATGAAGACTGAGTAATATCCCACCACATGTATAAACTTCACTTTGACTGACCACCTATTGATGGATACTTGGGAATTTTTCCACTTTGTGACTGGGATGAATTAACAGCAATGTCCAGTGCCAGCTGTACAGAAGAGCTGGATGGTTTCAAGCTGCTACCTATAGAGCATCTTTTCATGCCTTTTACAAATGAGCATTCCTTCTAAAGGTTAGAAAACAGTTTCGCTGTTTGAATGAAAGAGAATATTCTGAGGTCTGAAGTCCGCAGACAGTGCCTTTCCTGCCTGCTGTGTTCGGTGTGACCTGGAGCCAGCAGTTTACTCTTCGTCTCCTCAGCTTCTCCGCCCATTCAGTGGTCCAGTGATAATCCGGGTGGTCCAGCGTCAGTGGCCCCCCAGTGGGGGCGTCAGTGCTCTGGACGTGGGCGAGAGAGCGGTGGAAAAGCTGGCATGGATCTGACATGTAGGGAAAGAATGATCATCGCTACCATTCCACAGTGCCACACGTATTTCCGCCACTAGATTTTCTAATATAATCAAGCTGATTTTGCCATTCCATTGTCACCTCTGTTTTTTTTTTCCCCTAACACCTTTTAAGAGTTAGACTCAAAGTACTGACATTGATCAAAACAACATCTCTCAACTTATTACCTCATTGTTATTTTACTCTCCTTCATATCTGTGTTGTACATTCTACTGTGGAGAAAAATTCATTAGATAGCATGCTTTCTGAATTCAGGGTCCTTCGTGTCTAAATAACTTTTGTAGTTCATAGGCATAAAGGGACTTACATGGTAACTCCATCAAGTGAGAAGCAAAGAATTCTTAACTTTTGAAGCTTATGTAGAAGATAATCAAGAACCATATGAAGCAATTATAGTTGTATAATTGCAAAATGGTATTTTGTTAACTGAAAGGTGTATAAGAATCCTTGGGGGAGATTCTAGCTTCTAAACTAAACTCTGAAACATCACTGGGAAGCCCTGGAATTGACCCCAAATTGTGCAAAGGAGACACAGAGATGACAGGGCAGAGGTGGAAACGGAAACTACCCAGGAGATTCAGTCTGTGTACATCAGTCAACACTGAGCAGTGGAAGGAAAGCCAGAAACGTTCTGCTTTAATGGTAACACTTTTTCATCCTAGAACCTCATCTATACATCCTATAACATTTACTCAGAGCTTAACCATTTTGATTTTGAAGCAAAATAAAAGTTAATGATGTTCCAGTCAACCATTTGATCTTCTGAAATAACATATTAGTTCTAGATCTATTGCACAGAAGTTTTAGGTTTTAAGTTCAAGACAAGCAGGCTAACAGTGAGAACTTTGATTTCAGGCTTACTGGAGTGTTTAGCAGTTTATACTGTAGGATTTCAGTCCGCTTTTGGAGATCATGTAGGTAGGATCGGCCCACAACAAAATCATTGTGAAAATACAACCTGTTAACATTTTAGAATGATGCCTAATATTTGAATTAAACATCTGAATTGACTGACTATTTTGCTATTGTGTTGCAAATTAGAATCATTATCAGAAGTCAAGTTTTTCTTTATCTCTACAGTGGCTCGTTTTAGACTACTCCATCAATATTAATGTGACCTCTTTTGAAATATGTAATAAAAGCAGTTTTTAATATCACTAGGTATTAAAAAGAAAGTGATACCTAATTGAAGCCCAGTAAATACTCTCACTAAAATGAAGATGTGAGTGAATAATCTCTAGTAGTCAGTCTTATGAAACTTTTGTGCCAACTGTATTTTTAAAATAAATCGTATTTTGCTCCTGGTAACAATCACTCCAGGGCCTGAACTATCTATCTTACATGTAATAAATTCTTACCAATACTTTTACAAATTTAGCCAAATATTTACCAGATTTCTAATCCAATCCTAGATGTGTGTTTAATTTTTCAGACTAATACTTTAGTTTGTTTTCAGTTTATTCGTTTGATTTTTGCCTTGTTCACTGTAAACTTTATATTTCAAACAAATTATCTCTGCTACTATTTTGTTGTGGTTGTTGTTGTTTCCTTTAAGTAGGACTTTTAGTAAAAAAAAGTAAATAAATAAATAAAACAAAACAACCTTTTGAGAGTCAACAGCTTGTTCTAAGCAGAATGTCCACTAGATGGAACTATTGTTTCAAAAGAACAAGGCCAATGACTTGATCTATTATAAAACCTTTCCCCACTGAATGCTACATCATAGAAAATGATAAATAATTCTCTTTCCTTTTCTTTCCTAATTTTTCCATTCTGTAGAAATGACATTAACATTTGAAATGCATCTCATTTGACTACTTGTATTCTGAAGGTCTGCATCACTATGAAGACTTATTTTCAGTTGCTGAGTCTCTTCTAAAGCTTGTTTTCCATGTTTTACAATTTCAATGAAAGTACTTTAAAGAATATTTTAAAATATGAATCTTTTGCTTGCTTAATAAGTCAGGTATAAAAATTCACAGGCATTTAACTAAAATCCTAAATATAAAATATCTGACCAAAACAAAACAAAAACACCTCAACTGGAAAACAATACACAAAGATTAAAGATGAGAATCTTTCCACATTTCTGTAAGTTCTCAAAGAAACAGTATCACCTGTGTTTTCACACATTCTTGCTCAGTACACGTGACTGCATATAAAGTGCATATTTCACTATTACCTAACACACATGGATCGTAGAGTTGCAAACCACATTCCATTGTTATTTGCAATTGCTGTCATGAGTATACAAATTTCTTTGTTAGCTGAAATTTTTATGGCTTACCATTAGTGTAATATTCTTAACACAACTTGAGTATTTTCCTTTTTTACTATGTTTATGACTAATGTATGTCTAAGTGTTTGCATACCTCTGTGACATTTTATATTTCATAACTAATCATGATTTTGGAATTAAATATTAACATTATCTTTTTAGAATATTGAGACAGTGAAGTTATGATGCAATATAAAAGCATTCCAGTCAGAGGCTTCAAATCTTCAACCTAGTGACATACTTCCTCCACATACTGCTCCACAAGTGCACACTTTCAACAACTGACAAAGAGAAGTCAGTCAGCCTCTTAGCACAATCTCTGAGGTAATGTTTGGAAGATCAAGTAATTTTTATTGGAGAAAGCAAGTATGATTCACCATGATGTCAATAAACATGCTGTGGTTCTTTTTGTTTCTCTTTTCTATAACAGCTGAAGGATAACTTTAAAATTAAATTGGAAGGTTTGTAATCTTAAAGTTTTTTTACAGAGTCCTTACAATTGAACAGACGATTTTGTAAAATGTTGACAATAAATGGTCTTCCTTCATTGTTTACTTAACACAGTTTTGTGAATAAATTAAGGTTCACATAGAAATGTAATACTTTCTGTAGGTCAAAAATGAAATTTCAAACATTAGGTTTAATATTAAGTTCAAAAGTCATTCATGTGCTGTAAATTTTACTTTAAAGACTTTGTACTTTGAAAAGTCTAGAAATGTGTTTGCCAGTCTTAATGCTAGACAACTAAATTAGTCTCCCAGAGGATGGCTGGCCTGTTGGTTACAGAAATGAGAACATGAGGTTGATGTGGACCTAAACTGAAGATGTGGGACTTCTTCCATATGATGTGGTCTGTTCACACTGCTTAGATGGTAAAGTCCTGGATTCCAGTGTGAGAAAGATGTCTGTGTTCCTGCCTTGTTCCTCCATCCAATCACTTCTTCATTTGTAAACACCATCTAACAAATGCTTACTTTTTTTGAGTCTTTATTTTTGGATACTGTCATATCTTCCTAATTCCTAAATGTTCCACTTCTTAAATATTAAAAAACAACAACAACAACAACAAAAAAAAAACCCTTTCACATAGCATCCTGCTCTGTGCAGAAAACAAATCCAAACTCCATGGTCTCACATTCATGGCTTCCCTCAGTAATAGCTCCAACTTACATTTTGAGATGTACCACCTATGATTCCACATATCATACTCCATGTACCTTACCTACTCACTATTCCCTCACTGTCACCTTCATTTTCCTAGTTTCCCTTTGCTGAAATTCTTCTCTTATTATAAGAGACTCGAAGACTGCCATCTCCAAGTTCCCCACATAGTTCAGGACAAATCTCATCTTTCACCTCTTTGATAAGATTTTACTCTATCGCCAACCAGAAGCATTTCTGGTCACTCAGTGCTTTTGACTTACACGTTTTTCATGTCACTTAACAGTTTCTACTGGGTAATAGAATTATTTGCATGTTTTCTCTTTCTCCTCAAGACTGAAAGGGAGCTGGGATCCCATCACACTGTCTCAGTCACCCAAGCTGTGCCTGTCTGGACCATGACAATCTTCCTTCTGTGACTTGCAGTGACTGCCTCTTCCTGGAAAGGGCTGAGACTCACCCTGTGCTGAGGGACCTCCTCCCACTGTTCTCTTATCTTCATTGGCTTTTTCCATTCACATACAAACAAATTCAAGTGCCTTCTAAAACCTTTACGACCTGCTATTTTCTTTCAACTCTCACCCTGTCTCTTCTGTCCTCTTAATAGCCAAACTTCTTGAAATAGTTTTGTACACAACTGTCACCACAGTCACACTTTGCACTTGGTTTTCAACCATGTAATCTGGCTTCCATCTCCAGCACTCAAGGGAATCTCTTCCCACAGGGACATCCAATAGTTTGCTTGCTCAATTAAATGGGCATTTCTCAGTCCTCTCCTTATCTGACTTCTCTACATCAACTAATACCAATTTTGGCTATTTTAAATGAACTCTCCTTCCTTCAGCTTCTGCTACAATATTCCTGGATATCTTCATATGTCCTAACTTATCTCTTAAAATATGGACTTGGTTTATCTTTGGGCATCTTCTCACACTTTTTTCTTAATCTGCAACTTCAGATATCATTAGGCTGATAATATCTATGCATTGATTTATCTTCAGCCTAAATTTCTCTGTTGAGCATTATACCCACATAATATAGCCAACTAGTAATTTGTTTTGGAATAGGCCATCTACATCCAAAGTACAGTGTATCTTAAACCAAACCAATTCCTCACATCCCTCCCCTCTGTCCAAATCTGATGCTAATGTCTTGCTCCTCATTGCATTGAAAAGTAGTACTATTCTTTACAACCAGAGCATCTTCCATTAATTGTCCCTTTCCCTCAGTCTATGTATTTTAAGTGGACATCAACATCTGCAATGCTTTGAAATTGCTCCTGCTTGGTCAGCCTTTTTCCTATCCCTCTGGGTAAGCTACTAATTCTTAATCTGGATTTCAGCCCCCATTTTCTGTCTTAAAGGTAAAATACATGGGGCAAATGCAAATCAGATTATTCCTCTGGTTAAACACTTGAATTAAAAAAAAATCTTTCAATTGCTCTAATAACCAGTAGGATAAAACCCATTTATAACAATGTGCATAAACTTAATACTTGTCATTCTTCTGGTCTCATATGATCACATCCTCTTCAAACTTAACCTTCTAGTTCTAACTTCTTTGAGTTTCCTCCACTCCTGAGTCTTGACCTATGCCTTAATCACACTTATTGCCATCTCTCCAATCCTACAGAAAGGTACCTCCTTCTCATCCACTAAGGGCTTGTGTTTACACATGTCTTCTTCACAACCATCCCAGCACATGCCAGTGGCAAGTGTCCTGTTTCATCAATGTTGTCTTTGTAAGCACTGTTTTTCCACCTTTTTCCACCACAATTTGCCATCGCTGATCAATTCATGTGTTCATGTCTGTAGTGAGTATGAAACATGCTCAGAATGGCTCAGAATTTCCGAGTCTGGAAACAAGAAGTATGTATTTCAATAATGTGCATTTTGGAGCTGATTTTTGTTTGTTTGTTTTTTGAGACAAGGTCTCACTTTGGAATTCAAAGTGTCCTTAAACTCTCTATGTAGCCCAGGATGGCCTCGAACTCAAGGCAATCCTCCTGCATCTGCTTCTCAAGGACTGGGAATACAAGGGTCTACCAAACATGTCCAGCCTTGAGCTGATACAAAAAATACATTAAAGAAATCTTACCTGAAACTCTAGTGTTTAATACAGATATAATCAATGGATAAATTTAAATCTTCACTGTTTTTAGAATCTTCAAAGCATTTTAGAGGCTCTAAATACTGAGGGAGCACAGTTTGGAAACCTTTCTTACTGTGGAAAGAAGATCTACACTAGGTCGAGTTCTGGATCCTCCTACTCAACCAACCTAATATTCCCCTTGAACTTCAAGCTGGCTGGTACAGCACACTGAAATGTTACTTTGGCATTCCTATGTGACTTAATAGTTTTGAGCTTTTTAATCACAGTCATGCACTAAAAAATTACTATAAGACAGAACTCAGCCAAGACAAAATGATAGGACACAAGGGAGTGGGAATGGACCTCTTGTGCTTTCTTTCTTTCCTTCTTGTCACCTCATAGTCACTCATTCAGCAGATTATGGGCGATCATTTTCCTTTTTTGCACTGTGCTTCCCACAGGGGCTTTGGAGACCAGCAGCTTGACAGTGCACATAATGACCCTGTGACTTAAAGTGTTGATCAGAGTAGGCAGCAGACAACTCTTTCTTAAAATATATGTTACAGATCCTGGACAGCCATGAAAACATTTGCATACATCTGTTCTACCTCTCAAACCTTTAGTAATTCTTCGGCATCTATTTTACCTCTTAGTTTTATGAAGCCAAGTCAGGCTCATCTAATGGAAGCCAAGAACACTTCCTCCTTTAAAACTTTATGACGGTTTTCTCAGACACCTTTAATAGTGCTGATGTTCACCAGAAACAGAACCTTCACCGCACTCACACCTCTCTCCACTGCCTCACTGCTTTGGATGCCATGAGGAACATCTCTGTTTGGGGCAAGCTGCTGCTGTCTTAGTCACCCAGGTGAGCACCTGAGCAACCAGCCTGGTTTCTTCCAAAAATAAGGAGAATCAGGGTAAAAGAACTTGAAATCTAGCAAAGCCTTACTGTTTTTTAAAAATCTATTATCTGACCTTTCTGCACTTCAATTTTCCCATCTTTGAAACTGTCCTAATACCTAGGTACTATAGGTAATCCTTAGTAAAGATAACAGATAAAGAATTAAGGAGTATCACTATTTAATATGGCTGCAACCACAATCTTTCTACTAGACCTACAAAGCTGTATAAAACAAGGCGTGGCATGTCTTGAAGAGAAATTTTTCATCACCCTCAAAGAAGAAAGCAATGCTGGAAATAGCACCGGGCTTTTTTATGACATAAGTTTTAATTGGTGGCACAGAATTGATTGTGCAGTGAAAGGTAGCTTTCCTTCCCATGCTGTGCCCCATTCTCTGGGGTGTACTCCATAGGGACAGCAGATGTAATCCTTTCTTGGTCCCTCATAGATTTTCTATGTATATGCAAGCTGTTATGGAACTTTTTACAAAATGTTCCAATTGCCCCCTCCATACCTCCTTGCAGCCTAAGGCTCTACTTCACAGCTTTGAAGTCAGCAACACCCACGGCTGACACCTACGGTTGGCCTACTTGCACTGTTAACTGTGTTTACCATTAAGATTAAGAGTCACTCAGTTGGAGAAAGGTTCTGCCCCAGGTCTGAAAAAGCCATCACTCTCAGCCCAGAATCCCCCAGGGATTGCAGGGCCCGGGAGATCCAGTGGTGCTGGCTTTTCCACCCAGAGCCTTAATAGCTAAATGGTCCCATTCTCACACATTCCATCTGAAGCCACAGTCCCTGGAGGTAAATAGTTTTCTTCCACATGTTTGTACTTAACTGAGTTAGACTTACATGATATAGCTGGATTTTTTGCTTTCTTTGCTTGTAAGAAATACCTTGAAACCATCTTAATTTTTCCTTGGTTCATATGTATGACTTTTACTTCTCATCACATTAATGAGAATATTGAGCAGATTAACTGAAACTGACCATATTATGAAGCTCTCCCAAATCATGTGGTGAAAAGTCTACTTGAATGTTTAATATGTGATTTCAACACTAGAAAGTCTTGAAGTGCTTCAAGTAACTGTTGTAAGTCCAAAATTTTTGAAAGATAACATTCTTCAGAACCCTCTAGTAGATACATCCTAAACATATAAAATCATATTTAAATTCAAGAAGATTAACTTTATGTTACTGCTTTATCACTTTTGATCTTCTTAGACAATCCCACAGCTTAATTAATATATAACTAGCAGATAAAAAGTATATATTTCCAGTGTATACAACAATATTTTGACATATGTGTATACATTGTAAAATGACTATATAAGGCTAAATACCATACTCATCATCTCATACACTTTTTTTGGTATAAACCAAAAAATTAAATTAAGGCCAAATCACTTAGCAATATACAAATACTAAATACATCACTATTTACTGTAGTCACTGTGTTAAATGGTAGATTTCTAGAACCTATTTATCATATTCGTGTAACTAGAACTTTGTATTGTTTGACCAACCCCTCTTTGATCCTCTTGTACCTACAATCTCTGGTAACCACCACCCCATTCTTTTTTTTAATTTTTAAACATTTTTATGTTGGTTTTCAAGAGAGGGCCTCACTTTGTGTTTCAGGTTGGTCTTAAACTTATTATATAGCTCATATTGGCTTGAAACTCACAGCAAATCTCCATGTATGCCTCCCAAATGCTGGGAGTGCAGGTGTGGCCCAGCTTCCAAACTCTTGGTTTTCCTATGAGCTCAACATTTTTAGATTCACATATAATCAAGATTATGCCATATTTGTCTTTCTGTGTTTGGTTTATTTCACTTAGCATAATGTTCCCCAGGCCCATTAATGTTGTAGATGACAGGATATAATTTGATTTTCAGTGGCTGCATAGTATTTCATTGTATGTGTTAGTTTTACATTTTTTAAAAATCCATCAATGGACACTTAGCTTGATTACATACCTTGATTATTGTGAATAATACTAAACTCAATGTGGAGTGCTGCATCTCTTTAACCCATTGATTTCCTCTCCTTTGGATTTGCACCCAATTAGTATATTATAGTTCTATTTTTAGTGTTTGAGGAATTTCTAAACTATATATCTATAAAAGTCATACTCTGTTCCTTCAATAGCAAAAAAATTATCTTTTGTCTTTTAAAATGTAGCCATCTTAACATAATGTTTCATTGTGGGTTTGATTTATTTTCCTTGATAATTAATAGTGCAATTTTTTTTCATTTATTGGCCATCTGAATGCTTTTCTTTGAGAAGTGTCTTCAAGCTCTTTACATACTTTTTAATTAGGTTATTTATTTCTTTGTTTTTGCACAGATTGATTCTTTAATTTACCTATTGTTTCAATTGCTGTGCCAAAAAAGGTTTAGTTTGGTGTAATTTCACTCACCTTATTTTGCTTTTTAGTGGCCACTTTTGGGATTATATTTTTTTAAAAAAGCATTGCCCAATCTTACATCAAGAATCATTTTCTCTGTATTTTTCTTGTAGATCTATGGCTTCAGATCTTACACACTTAACTTTTGAATACATTTTGAGTTTTGTCTTTGCATGTGGCATGGTTAACAGTATGATTTTATTCTCTTGCATATCGATAGCCAGTGTCCCCAAAACTGTTTATTAAACAGGGCATCTTATTCTTCACATTTTTGCCAAAAATCAACTTACCGTAATTGAATGAATTTATTTCTAGCCTTTCCATTGCATTATAATGCTTCATATGCTTTGATTATAATAGTCTATGGATAATTGTAGTATATTTTGAAACCAGGTAGTATGACACCTCTAGCTTTGTTCTTTTTGGTCTTTTTGCTTTAAAGTACTTTGGCTTTCCAGAATTTTTGTGATGTTAGGATAGTGTTTTTCTATTTCTATTAGTTTTTTCTAACTCTCTGTCATACCAATTGCAATGTTTGTCACAGGAAATTTCTTGAAACCTGTGGTATTTAGGGCAGCATATATATCTTAAAAATATGAATTCTTCTAATCCATGAACATAGGATATCTTTCCATTTATTAGTTTCTTTCTCAATTAGCCTAATTCTATATTTTATGGTTTTCAGTGGAAAGACTTTCCATGATATTTATTAAATTTATTTCTAGGGTTTTGAGGAGATTGTTTCCATTTGTTTGTTTTTATTTTGCTTTCATTTTAATTTTTGTAGTACTTGGAAGTTCTATTGTTTTCTTTATTTTTTAAATAGTTTGCTGTTAGTGTTGTAGAAATGCTACTGATTTTATATTTTGAAACTTTAATGAATTTATTGGTTCCAACAGTTTTAGTGGAGTCTTTGAAGTTTTTTGTGTATAAAATCAAATCTTCTTTAAACAGAATAAAACATCTTATTTTCCAATTTACATGCCATTTATTTATTTTTCCTACCTAACTGCCTATAATTTCCCCCCCCCCCCGGGAATGTGACTGTCAGTCATGGGTGTCATGAAAATGTTCCCCTGGTAAAATGAATTTGGAGGTGTTCTACCATTTTTAATTTTTTGAAAGATATTGGGAAAGTTTAGCATTAAATCTTCTTTAACTGTTTGGTAAACTCTTCAAGCGTTTTAATGATAAAATATTTTCTGTATTAGCAGAGTCAACCTAAAACTTCATATTAATTTAATACATGAAATAATATGCATCTATCAGGACAAAATCCATATCTATCTTTTTTTTCTCTCTCTCTCTTCGTTTCTTTTCTTTCTTTTACTTTTTCTTTTTATTTATTTTTTTTTTCCTGGTACAGGAGATTGAACTCACCACCTATGCTTGTGAAGTAGGCAGTGGCTTACCTGAGCTAAATCCCCAGCCTTATAATCTGTCATTTTAGACAGAAAAAATGTAATATAACTAGTACCAAAGAACTAAAAAGCAAAAAGAGAAGACTAAGAACTCACACAGGTAGCAACTGGGAAGGCAATCAAAAGGGAAACGTAAAAGTGTTAAAATCTAGAAGTTGGTAACAAGTGTGGAGGGACACGGGATTTGAAACTGTTTTTGAGGCTGAAGCCTCATTAGGTTAGAGCCTCGATATCTGAGCTATGGAAGAGATTCTGTCCTTTGAGGATAAGATACTGGTGGATCGTTGCTGACATCTCTGAAGGGTTGTGAAGAGGCTGAGTTTACAGCTTGGGAAAAGGGCAAACTTCCACTGCTACTGCCAAGTAAGAACTCTAGAAAGGCAGATGAGAAAAGGAAGCAAGAGTAAGGCAGGCATCAAACAGGAAGCGCTGAAGAGAGTACATTCCCCCCACTCAACGTCACATCCTCCCTCCTGGGCCTGACTGGAAGGGCCCGACCAGGAGTAGCTGGCAAAGCAGACATGTGCTTTGCACAGTTCACCCTCAGTACCAGGAGGCAGAGTGAACATTGTGTTAAAATGCAGTAAAATAGCTTAAAATTAACCATAAGATATTAAATAAAATTCAAAAGGGAATCGCATATGTTTAGACTTTGGAAAATCAAGGAAAACATCAAATCCCAGCAGTAAGTAAAAAATTGCAAGTTATTCTTTGCTTTAGGAAGTCCTGAACTTTGCATGATGTCTTAAATATATGCCCATTGAATGCTGACATACTGTTACGTCCAGTATTTTAACATATCAGTAACACACTAGGAGAACTGAAAACTACTACCCTATATGAATTCTTGGGTTTTTTTGTTGAAATATATATATTTTTTCATATTGACGGATCCTATATAAAAATAAAACATTTGTGTTTTCCTTAGGTTAAAATACATTAAATTGCACTTTGATCTGAGTCTCCCATTTATATAATGAAAACTTATCTGGTTCATTTGAACAAGTTGTTGCTAGAAATCTGCATTAGACTGGTAAGTACGTGAGTCTTACAAAACTGAGTAATACGTCAGGTAGGATCCACATAACCAGCATCCTGGTGTGAAAGTGAGTTCGAATAAAAGTGAAACTCTCTTGCTTTCCTACCTTACCTAATTGTGTAAAGCACACCCTAACATGTCATGTCGTCAAAAGAACACAAATGGTACTCCGAATTAATATTGCCCTTCTGAATCGTGACAATGACCCAGTGTCACTACACAAGGTGTGGTGGATTCCAAGTAGTTACAAATTCTGTATCGTCCTTCCTATTAGAAGTAAAGTTCTAACTCTTTACTTTCAAACTCTGGGCTAGGTTTGTGAATGGCCTTTACCGATACAACACAATGGGACAGAGTGGCGCTGTTCATTCTCTTCTCCGGCTCAGGGGGCCTGTCGTTTCCCACCCTCTGTGCCTGGAACTCATGATGAACTTCTTCATCATCATCTTCTGGTTGCTCCTGCTAACCGTTCCTCCTCAGTAGCAGAAAATCTCTCCAGCTCGTCTTCTGGTCCAACACCTTCTCCCCAGTCCTCCTTCCTTCCTAGCCCAGGCATAGTATTCACTATTCTATTATCTATCTATCTATCTATTTATTTATTTATTTGCCTTGCTAGGTCTTTCAGGGATTCTTTGCCCTACAGAATATCAGACAAGAGTCGTGCTGAGGTCCTCTCAGCCCACAAGGAGTTCACTGATGTGCGTGCAAAGGCAGGAGATACTACTTTAGATGACTCGATGGCATGTACAAAATCAGGCTTCATCGTCATGTAAGAGAGAAAAAAATATAACCAGCATATGAAATAGATATCACTGCTTAGGTTGTAAATTTCCTTTTAAAATAAGCTAACTTATAAAAAGGAAGGTCAATAGCTTAAACAAATCAAGTGCTAGATGAAGCTGTGTTTAAATACGGGAAACTTTTGGGAAAGACTGCTTTAAGGCAAATTGGCTCAAATCCCATTTGGTACAAATACACAAACCAATTTACTTTATCTTCTTTTACTTAAAGAACGCTCCTTGCCTCCAGATTCTCCTTGCTTCATCTTCCTATCTTCTTGTCCATTCAAATCAAGCAACTCTTTGAAGATTTCTCAAGTGGGTGGCAAGACCTCAGTGGCGCTGAAGACATATTGTTATTCCTCCCCTTCACCAACTCCACTATGCTGGTCCATTTTGTTTTGTTATTGCACAAATCCTGGGCTAATGACGCCATGTAGGTATCCCGGTATAAGGTTAAGAAACATTTCACTTCCCTGCCCTGTATCCTTTTCTGTCTCTTACTCCTTTCCTACTTTTCTGATACTTCCTAGAACTGCCTATCCTTGTACCACTTACAGTTTTGATGTTAAGCTACATGGCATCTTTTGTCCTTTGGACTTTGCCAACTCTCCAGTGTGTTTGCATTTGCTCTTCATTTTTCTGTCTTCTGCATTTTTCCATATATATATATATATATATATATATATATATATATATATACATTCATTATATATATTCATTCTTTTATATATAATCTATGTTATATATTTATTATTGGTATATGTGTTGAGCATCAAGTAAAGTCATCCTGGGGAACTGATATATGTGTTAATACCATTTTAGTGGTTATTACTTCCCCTTCCTGCCTTCTTCACGTTTCACATCCTCTCCTGCTCCTGACTGTCCTTTATCCTAATGATTTCACTGGTGTCATTATGTTCTCGATATTTAGTTCTTAGGCATTACTTTCTGTGTCCTTGACTGTCCTTTCCATTTCTTATTACCCAGCACTTTTATTATCCATGTTGGTTTATCTCTTGGACTACAGTGAGCCCTGCAGTATTGTCTTGAAATGCAGAAGAGGAGCAGATGGGATTGCAAATGTGTGCAATGCAAAGATGAAAAGACTCAGCTAATACTACCACATTAAACTTCACTCCACCTTGGAATTCTGTTTGATTTGTGGGATTTATCCCTCAAGAACATTCTTATTTAAACTAAATTATAGAAATTCTGATCTAGAATTGATTAGACATAGGGTTATCTTAGTTCTTGGCTGAGACTATGTATTCAATACAAGGTCCATATTTTTCAAGAGGTTGATGTGCTGCTTCCCACACAAATAAGGACTTTGAAAATTTTTTTTCAAAAACAAAATGACTTTCTCCTCTTTTGATAAAGGTATCAGTGAGTCTAGTATAATGTTTCCTATGAACTGAGTTTCAAACCTATTTGAATTATTTTGCTCTCTTCTAATTACAGAGAAATGTCCAACCCCTAAAGTTATAGTTTCTTCAAAACAAGAATTTCTCAACCTTTAACTGAGGATGTTAAGTTGGCGAGGTAGAAATGGTAGCATACCATAATTAGCACATTAATAAAATTTTACTGTTTTCAAAATGTAGAAAGCTGCTGATAGAATATGAGGAAGCAAAAAGAGGAAAACTCAATGCCCTCTGAGGAGAGAATTTCATACAAAGATTAAACTGAAGGAATAAAGAGGATTTAGATTATGTAAAACTAAGCTAACATCAGGGATAATCATTTTTTTCTTTATAACATTAAGTGCTTTCAAAGTCACATAAGACTATTTGTATTGAAACTGTTTTCCTCAAATAATTCAGTGATTCAATTACAATTTATTATCCAGAAAAATGTCTCTACTCCTTCTAAATGACCCAACATAATGCAATTTTTTTCTTTAACAGAGCATAATAGAGTTGAGAAGTTACACTCAGAAAATGAGAACAAAACCCTGTTTCTCATTATGTTCCACATACAGATCTTGCATTTTACAGGATAGTGATTCATATTTGATCTAGTTTTATAACAGAATCTAATTTGGCACAATGAAATAAATATTAACACATTTTTTTCCTAGATGTGACATTTAAAAGGAGAAATGTTAAACAATCTAATATTAACTGGTTTAATCCAATAAGTAATTTAATATCTTTGAGTCTGATAACACACACTGGAAAGCTTAATGTAATTTTAAAATAATTCTTTCCTATTAAAGAAAAGTTTTATTTTTTCAAAGATAAACTTTAAATGTGCTAAACTACTAGGAAATGATGAACAATGGATGTTGAGATGATCAGACTTTGCTTATCATTTACTTACTTAGTTCATCCTCCACATTGGTAAGAGATTACCTTGAGTCCATTCAAAAAGGGGAGCAGGAAGTATAAGAGCTAAAAGCACTGCCTGGTCCAAGTTTCCTATTAATAAGAAATATGAAACCTCCAGAGTAATATCTACTGGACCTGGCTCTCAAGGGGAAAGAGAGTAGAAACAGTTAGGAGCACCCTGAAACCACTCAAGAGATGGAAGTGATAATCAGCCACAAATTAGTACAAATATGTCATTGTTAGGTAAATAAACTCAAATGAGTTTCTTGTTAACAAACTGGTTGAATCAAAGATATAAATACTGAGCTGCATGCCTGCTTTGTACGAGTTGTCCTCATGAGATTTTCAAAATTTACATGAGACCTGTTCTCCACAATATTGTGTACAGGCCAGCAAGTTTGTTAAATGTCTTTAGGAAAGGACTCATACAGTGGCAGTGACAGAGTTGAAATAGTTTTTAAATCAAAGAGAAGATGCAAGCCGCTAAGTGAGTCTGTACTGTTCTAAGTCCTTCTGATTTAATCTTCTAGACTTGTGACCTGAGAGGTTTGTGAGTAGAATTGATGAACAGGCTCACTTTTGTCAAAACAGTACATGTGGTTAGATTTGCTCTTTTAAGTGCCAAGAAGGAGCCAACAAATCAAATTCTGTGGTAAAATTTTGTTTTAAAAATTCCCACTAACATGACAGTATCACCAAGAGAAAAATTAATCTGTGATGGTGAGACCAGTTATACAAAAACAGAGCTGAAGCAGGAACATTCCAAAAAACATCTCAGGCCATCTGACTGGATCAAAATCAGAAGCACTAGAATGATAGGAAAGAGGCCCTCACTGAGACTCAGCCATTTATGTCTCTGTCTCAGTTTCCTCACTTGTGGAACATAAATAATTATGTCATTTTCACTTGATGTTTTAGGCATCAATTAGATCAAATTTGTAAAGAAAAGAATGTTACATTTGATGCCTTTTGTCAAACTTGAAATTAATTGTTTCGGTTACCCTAATGAGCAAGCTTGGAATAATTCTATTCATTTTTGTTTTTCATTTGCAAATGATTTTCTGGTTAGGTCAAGGCAAACGTTTTGTACATTTTAAGAGAGAATGAACCCGAGGAATAAGAACTGGCAGTGATTTAGGACTTATTATGTGGCAGGCATTTTACAGGCTCAAAATAGTTTACTTCTGCTAATAATCCTTCCAAGGAAATGCTGTGGACCCCATTTCACAGGTGAGAAAGCAGAGGCTTCAGAAAACTTTCCAAACTCACATCATCCGGGCATTATTAAGTGGCAGTGTAAGCAACTGTACCCAAGACTTCTGGCTCAGAAGCCTGTGTTCTTTCCACTACATCTGAGTCCATTCAGATTCACAACATTTAAAAAATAACCAGGCTTTGTGTCTGTGTGGCCTTAAGGCAGGATGATATCACTGGCACGTAGCTCGGAGGAACTTGGGCCAAACTGCTCACATGAAAGGGTTTTCTTTTCTAGTTGTGCCTCAACAAGCCGTGGGATGAAGAAAATAAGGCAATTATTAAATGAGTCCAAATTGCAGGAATTTATTTATCACATAGTTCCAGACTCCTTGTTCTATCAAAGGACACAAGCCCACCCCTGTTTATGTCAGCTCCCTTTTTACTCCACACTGGCCCAGTATTTTTTTCTCATCTTGTTCGTGTGTGTGTGTGTGTGTGTGTGTGTGTGTGTGTGTGTGTGTGTGTTTTGCACATAGCCTGAGTGGCCTCACAACATTGCCGCTGGCTTAGACTTTGCTGTCTGCCGCGCTGTGTCATTGATATGCTGCAGGATGCTAGAACCAGGGCCCCTGCTAACTTGGTTCAGCAGCCTGGACTGCAGTAGGACCCCATGGACTGACAGTTATTTCTAGAACATTAGAGGCTTCCAGGAAGCACATTTTGGACTAAAATAACACTTGAGCTTTTCTATCACATAATTGAAAAAGTATAATACATTGATTAATAAAAATGTTCGCAGGAAATGAGATGAATGGGAGCTTATAGGCTTTGAAGTGAAAGAAACAAGGATTCTGTTTAAGCAGGTCCTCATAACGGCAATCAAAGGAATTCCTCTTCTACAAACCACTGTCGTTCATGAGCGTGGCAATGGCATTCGTGTTCTTGCTTTTACATTTAGCTGTCTACCCACTTCCTGGAGAATAAAGCTGATCTTTTCTAATGTAGTGTCTCTAATTTGCCTACCCGTGTATCCAATATATACCCCATCAGCAAAATCCATCGCAGCCAAATTACCCACCCTTTGCCTCTGAGATGTGCCTGAGCATTTTCTTCCTGTTACCCCACCTTCCTAGATCCCAGAAATCTGCTTTTGATGCTCTCACCTTCTTCTCAACAAATTCAAGTTTTCTCAATGGTAACTAAGGTATACCCTGTAAGTGTTACTATGTAATTGTCCTCGGCGTTGGGGTGGTACACAGCCAAGGGTCAGGTACGGTGGCCTGGACTGCCACGCAGAGTCACCATGCAGATTCCGGGGAGGTTTCTGTGAACGCTTGCAGTTTATTGAGTGTTACATAAGTTTATATAAAGCACAGGAAGTGGATGTGGCTATGAGCTCCTAGGGGCAACAGGGCTGTAGCTGATTAGTGGCATACAGGTTTTTTACCTTTATAGTTAGCTCTTGACCAAGTAAAGGAGTCATGAATAGAGGAGGAACAGGAGGCTCCCAAGTATCTATAGGTCAGTTTCTACCCAAGGGAATGAGCGTGCTCAAATTCCTTGTGTATCTCCTAGGAGACATACATGTGATATATTTGACCCAACCAAATTTGAGTTTCTCTTTCATTACTACTTACAGTTATTGTCTGATGTCTAATGCTGTGAGCAACGTTTGAAAGCTAACTTATATATCACGGGCCTGGTTTATGTTCTCTGAGGGTGAGGGGAATATCAGTCTTTTCATAATGCATCTTCAGGGTATATAGGGTACTAGGTGTTTAACGTATCTTAATTTAGTAAATAAAGAAAGAAAAGAAAACATACCTAATCTCATTTCACAAACTTCTGGCAAATTCTTTGTTGATTTCTTTGCAGTTAGCACTTCCCACAAAGCACTGAGCTCAATACTTTGAACAAAGTAGAAATTAACAATGTTCTGAAAGTGTGCTGCCAATCCTTGAGTATCCATGCAAATTATGTTTGAATGCTTTATAACATTTTAATCTTTTCTTTTTTAACCTGATGATTTTTTGTAAGATAAGTACAGTTCTGATCCGAATTGTTGCCATCTTTAGCAGTCTTTTCCCGATGCCTTACTCGCACCCATCCCACAGAGCTGCACAATGTCTCATTTATTCCCTTATCTCACATGACAGTTACTTAATTTTCCACTAGACTTCAGGTTCCTCAGAGCAAGGGCTTCACTTAGGGTTTCACTCTCAGCAGCTGGCACAGGGACTGTTCTATCATAGATGCTCAACAAATATTTATTAAGTGACTAAATGCTTTCATGAGAAATGAAAGGTGATCAAGACTTATTGCCATTGTTTATGTGTCTAAAGTCACCAAATTGGAGGCAATCATTAAATCTGAAGGGGCGTTAGACTTCTAGTTCACCAACTGTTTAACAACTCCTGCCATGGAGAATTCGGGTTGGGGAGGGATCAAAACTGAACTGACAGATAAAAGGTGCTTGTGTGGTCACACCGTGATACTGTTTTATCTAAGCTTCTGGATTTATAAGAGTGTCTCCATCAGGTTTTTGTCCTTGTGGGAGAGATCATGACTATAACAGTTTATGGGTAAAATGAAAAATATATTATGCAATACGTTTTAGCTAATGATAGCCAGTCTATAGAAGGAATGCAACAATAAGCTTATGTTGATCTTTTAATTTCTTTTCAGGATTAAGTAGATTATGACAGAGGTTTTCAGAAGCATTTTGTAGCCTTACAAATGAATGAAGTCTACAAAGAGCTCTCGGTTTTGTTATTTTTAGTAGTCTTAAATATATTACAAATTATAAAATATCTTTAAAATTTTCATTATCTCAGAATAAATACAGTAAACCTAAGAATTATATTTTCCTTTCTAGAGAACATAATTTAGTGAGAAAAGTGGCATTGTTGTACATTTTTGTAAATCTCTTTAATGTCTGGCTTAACAGAAGACAGCTGGATTCCCCTATCACTTCTGCATTCAATCTGTTTCAATTTGTTGTTTTGTTTGAAGTGAATGAGGAAATTCTGGTTTTATATACACACAGTTGAAAAATAAAGTATTTTAATAACCCTTTAAAATAATTCTGGATATACTTCAGTGTTCCACAAAAATTTAGCAAGTGGTAAGTTTCTTAAATCTTATAATTTCAATGTGGAATATGAAACCACTTCAGTTACTATTTCACACTGGGCTACATTTAAATCTATCAGCCTGTTTTGTACTATGAATGAATCTTTCACTCACACACGATTTTAAACCATCATGCATTATTAGCATTTGGAAAATATTGCTCACCATGTTATGCAAATCTTCCCAATGTTGATATATTTCATTGTATAATGTATAAAACCACATTAACTAAAATGACTGCAGTCTTATTAGAAAAGATTGTAGGTAACAAGAAGCTGTACAGCTTGTGATGGTAGATACACAAACTGAATTCTGTTCAAAATTTTTCATTGGAAATAAATGTTTCTGGTTGTTTACCTTAAAATGACAGCTTCATTTTGCTCATTTAAAAAAAAAATTGGCCTGCCAACATTCAATCAAGTCTGAATAACCATAGTTTGTCAGTTGTTCTTTTAAGTAAAAATATATTTCATGAAAGAAGCAGATGGTTTAGCTCACAACTCAATTATCCAAGTGTTTTAGTTTAGGATAAACACTGCACATACTTGAGTATACAGCAGAAGAGCTTTATATGTTTCCTAATTTGCCACATAGACTATTAACAAGACATTGTCAAGAATTGAAATTTAATTAAATGAATGCTTTTTTATTGCTTCACCAGAGACATCCTTAAAGGGAACTGACATTGGTAGCAGAGATAAAAGATGGTGAAGTGCTAAGGTGTGAGTCATCTTCCCCACCACTGTTTTTGTATCATTGGTGCAAATGTCAACCAGGAAAAAAAAAGCCTGTTAATGTCTTAGAATTAATATGAAGATGGTTTGGCTTTGGTTTCATCCTGAAAGCAAGCAGATGAGGAGCTTGAACTAAAGTTCTCTTAAGTAGACTTATATTGTATTCTTAATTTTACAATCGTTGGGGGCTTTTTCCCAATTTGCTAAATATTTATGAATATTACCATTTAAAAGTAAGTTTGGACATAAATGAGCATGACAAGCACTTGAATATATTATACTACTCAAACCTCATAAAACATCTGTAAGTCAGCCTTAATTTGTTTGACTTTTATATTAAAAACAACACTCATTCTCAGAGAAGTTTTATCTTAAAGCAATGATTGCCAGAGTCTAGAATTAAATATAAGTTTGTCTGTTTAAATAACGAATGTTTTTGTCTACTATAGCAGATTGACCAAGTCTCTCAGAACACAGTGAAAACGCATACACAGAGTGTATATAAATATACACCAGTTTCACCTACGTCATATTTTTTTAGAAGAAAGGGCACACTGATACACACAAATCCTGATGTTCAAAACACAGACATTTTTAGAAATGATCATTAAAAATGTCCTTCACAGTAGGTGACAAGTCACTGTAAGGCCTTCAGAATGTGTTTTTCTTCCAATGCGAATTTTAAGCAATGCACCAACTGCAAGTATTTTGAACTCTCATTAAATTTTCGGAGTGGATATGGTTGCCCGCCCTTTTTGGCCTTCAGATTACTTCTCTACCTGCTCCTCCTCCACATCATGCAATCTAGACCAGGTGACTGACGTAAGAAAAATAAATCTATAGCTACTCTAGGGGGGTGGTAGGGTGGGTAGGGATATGGGGAAAAAATGAGAATTAAGTTGTGTCTTATACTGGTACAAATCCCCATTATAGAGTGCAATCATGATGCGTATATGTAATGTACCAATGAAAATTTAAAAAAAAGAATACTCCCCCTACAGTGTCCTGAGAGGTAAATGAGCTCGTGGTCTCTGACCCCAGATCCAAGTGCTCTCTCTGCTATTGTCAACATCCTTCATGTATCTACAGTACACACCGCTATCATTTAGCTCAGGGTCACTGAGGCAGTCTGTGAACAGCAGTGGTCACTTTTCAGTCTGGACATTTTGACTCATCTGCCACATTCCACCCTGGTTATCCCTCACCCCACCCCCGTCCTCCTCTGGATCCTCAACTCTGCCCACTCCTTGCTTTCCTCCTTTTTTGGGTTTCATCTCTCTTTTGCAAGTTCCTTTTTTCTCTCCACATCTACAACATCAGCATACCGCCATATTCCTTCCTTACTGGGCTCTTCCCCAGCGTGTCTCCCCTCCCTTGGCTGTGCCAGCCCCGAATCCAGGGTGTCCTTCCAGTGTGGACTCCCCCCTTTTGGCTGCATACACAGCGCCGCATCAGACATCACAGGAGCACCCCCAGCCCCACACACGTGAAGCAGGACTCACTGGGCTCCTCCCCAACCTGCCCCTCTGGCTGTTTCTTGGCTAAGGGCACCACTGCCTGCCCTGTTGCCCCTGACAGAAAACTGGGACCCAGTCTAGACTCCCCTTCCTCCCCATATTCCATATGCCACCAATCCTGGTCTATCGCCTTTCCTAAATACCTCAGGAACTGACCCGCCTCCGATATGGCACTTCCGCTGCTTTCCCTCAGACCTACGTTTTTCCTCTGGAAATAACCTGTGTTCTCCCTCTCCTGTTTGTTTAGGAAACTTTCTAAAATACCGAATATGACAGCTCCCAACAACCTTACAACGTTTCCTTGCTTCCAGTCTCTAACAGTGTCTGAAGATACTTAACACTTGCACAAAATGATCTGGCCATCCCGGCCCCGGAGCCCGGCCTGCTCCGGGCCACGCCCGCTTTCTCCCAGTTCCCTGGACACACGCTCCTTCCACACTCGCCTCACCTCTTTCTTACTTCTGTTTGCAGAACGTCCCTCCCCCCGCCTTTCTTGCCCGGCTCTCTCATCCTGGTGCTCCGCGCGCACCCTGACGTCTCTGCCCCCAGCATTTCCTTAAGTGGAGTTAGCTGCTTCCTCCCTCACACTCTCACAGGACTGGACACAGTGCTTTTTACATTTTCAGTCGTCCTTGTCTTTCTGCCTGTCTATGAGTTTCTTACAAAAGGGTACCGAGGCTTTCCCCGAATCCCAGCCCCGAAGACACACTTGGTGCGTCGCAGAAATTCACGGAACGCGGGAGCGACAGTCACTTCTGCACA
This sequence comes from Petromus typicus, assembly GCA_004026965.1. Taxonomy (NCBI): domain Eukaryota; kingdom Metazoa; phylum Chordata; class Mammalia; order Rodentia; family Petromuridae; genus Petromus; species Petromus typicus. The sequence goes on along the minus strand of PVIR01009262.1, from coordinate 19,692 downwards.
TCCGAGCCGTGGCCCAGGGCTGCGTTACTGAAAACACGACTGCCTGGCACGGAGGTCTGAGGCGACTCCCTACACTTAGACATCCAGCCGCTTTTAGCAAAGGTGTTCTGTGGCACGGAAGCAGTTTCCAAAGCCACCTTTTGCAGAGTTCTCATCTGGTGGCTACAAAACTTCCGCGGCTGCGTCGGACCCGGAGCCGTCTGGGAGCAGGTATTTAAAGCGCAAGCGCTTAACCGAGAGACACAGGTTTAACGTGATCTCAGAGGTTCATTTCCATCTTACTGACTTTCACGTCACAAACAAAATGAGAAGAGGGCTAGTGCCCTTTACGCTCGCGGTGTTGGCCTTGTGCCTTAATGAGTTCAGAACCAAACACTGTAAAAAGACACCGGTGTAAAACCCCAGGTTTAATAGACACTAGGTTCTTCAGTGCGACAATGAGATCACTCAATCACTCGGGACTTTTTTTCCCCCCTCTGATTTCCGGGCACAATGCAGGTTGCTAATTAGATAACTTCTTATCATAATTACCTACTCAGCCCTAATGGCTTCACACGCCTAGCTCCCAGGTCCTTTAGAGTCGCTTTTCAATTGTTAAACCAGCTGCTGGAGTTTCCAGTCCTGGGATGCGGGGCGTCGCCGAGGCGGACGCGACCCCGAGAGCGACTGTGGGACACAGCGCGGGCCGCACCTCCGCCCTCGCCCCGCGGGGTCTCAGCGTCTCCACGCCCAGCCCCCAGCGCACCCCGAGTCCCCTCCATTGTGCTCCCGGGTCTCCCCGCCTTTCCCGGGCGAGGAGGAGGGAGGACAGCGCGGTGTCCCCGAGAGGCCGCCCACGAGGGTCCTGTGAAGAGCGCTGGGGGCGCGGGGCGGGGTGTGAGAGGAGGGAGAGCGCGCGCGTCTGTGTGTGTGTGTGTGTGTGTGTGTGTGCGCGCGCGTCTGTGTGTGCGCGAGTCTGTGCTCGTGTGTGTGTCTGTGTGTGTGCGCGCGCGGTGCACGCCGGCGCGCGGCGGGAGGGAGGGAGAGGGACGGAGGGGGCGGCGGGAGGGAGGGAGGGAGGGGCGGCCGCGGCGGGCGGGGAGGGAGGGCTCCGCGGTGACACCGGAGCGCACACTCCGCGCCGGAGCCGAGGACGGCGGACGGACTAGGCGCGCTCGGCGCAGAGTAGCCCGGCCCGGCGCCCCCTGCACCCCGCGCTCTGCACCCCGCGCCCCGCGCCCGCCGAGGAAGACGACCCCGTGCGGCCGCCGGTGGCCCCGAGTCCCGCCCGCGGGCTCCGCCGCACTTCGCGGCAACTTTGGCGGCCGCCGCCCGCCCTGCGCCTCCTTTGAAGTTGGCAGCGCGGGCCGCGAAGTTGGGACCCGCGGGCCGGTCGCTTCTGCTCCGGGATCCCCGCCGCCTCTGCCCGGTCCCCGCGGCCCCCGGACGGCGTGTTCAGCATCTCGCCGCGGCCGGGACGCGGCTGGTGCGCTCGCCGCCCTCGGGGAGGGAGTTTCCTTTTCCTCTGGACGAACACCGATTTTCAAGGTGAGTGGAGAAGGGGAAGCCTTAGGCGACTCCGGATTCCTCGGGCCGCCACCCCGGAGCCTGGCACGGCGAGGCGCCTCCACCCGCGGGCTCCGGGACCGGGGCCGGCTCGCGCACCCCAGCCTGGGAAGGGCCAGCCCGGCTCCGGGGCGCCCGAGCTCGCGCGTGGCGGCTGGGGAGCGCGGGCGGCTCCTCCCAGGGCTTCGGACTGTTTGGCGGCGCGTTAGGAGGCGCAGAGGCGGCGCGCGGGCCGGCAGAGGGGGACCGGGGCCGGGGCGCGGCGGGGACGGGATCCGGGGGCGATCGTCCCCGCTCGGCCCCGCCGCGCACTTCGCCGGGCTGGAAGCGCCTCGCTCCCGGGCGTGTCTGCGGGGTGGGCGCCGGGTCGCCGCCGCGGGGCAAGCCCGGGGTCAAGCCCGGGGTCCGCGCCGCGCCCAGTGACCTGCAGCCCCGGCTCCGCGCTCTTCCTGCGCGGCCGGCGAGCGTCGCTCTGGAAACTTCCCCCCGCGGGCCGGGTGGCCGAGGCGGCGCGCACTGCGCCCCCCGCGGGGACGTCCCCTCCGGCGGGCCGGGTGGCCGAGCGTCGCCACGCCCGGGTCCGAGGGCGCGCTGCCGGGGTCCGCCCGCGCCGCTCCCTGCTCCTGCGCGCAGTCCTGGGCCCCGGACTGTGGGCCCCGCGCGCTCCAGGTCCCCGCGGAGCCCGCGGCGCAGTTTGCAAACCGCCCAAAGTGAGGTGCGGTTTCGGTTCGTTGTGCGCCTTGCGTTCCGGGGCTCCCGCGCCGGCCCTGCGGACGTGGCCAAGGCCTCGGGGTGGGAGGTGACACCTCCGTGCGGTCCCCGCCACCGGGTCGCGCGCGGCGCCCTCCTGGCCCCGCCCGGGGCGCTGTCCACTCCGGTCCCCGCAGCGCCCGGAAACCTGGACCCTGAGCGCGGAGCGGACCTCAGCGAATGTCGCTGGTTTTGTTTTCCGAGTTCTTTCGAGCAACTCAGCCGAGCGGGCAGATGTGTTTACTTCTCTGGACTTTCCGTCCCGCTAAGTCAGGAGGAGGAACTGATCTTCTCCCCGCGCGGAGGGTCTGCCACACGCCGGCCTCGGCCCCCGCCCGCGGCCCGCGGCCCGCCAACCCTTTCTTTTTGCCGCCCAGGGTCTCCGCACCCTCCTCTCCGCCCGCGCCCCGAGCGCCCGTGACAACCGAGGACTCCTCAGTGGGGATAAATAGCACCCGGCTCCGTTCTCCGCCCCCTTCGAACAAGTAAAATCCTTCCCGGGCTGCAGAAGTAGAGATAAAACATTCCTCCCGAGGGAGCGCTTGCTGAGGATTTGACGGGATTGAATTGTTTTATTAGCCTGAAAGAGAGTGACGGATGGCTGCGAGTGGGCTACGCGTGTGGAGCCGGGTACCGAGGGGTCGGTATTTGTTATTATCCATTATCGGCTGTTAAGAGTGGGAAGAAGGCCGGAGCCCTGGCTGAAGACTGTTTACACTTGGTTTGATTTTGTGTCAGTCTCTTATTACAGTGGTTTCAGAAAGTGAAAACACCAGCCCGCACTAACTCCTTGCTCTCACTCTGCATATGGAATTAATCAAATGTCAAAGAGATACTGTCATTTTGCTAACGTTTCGTAAGGTTGCAGTCTCATGAAAGGTCTCAGTTGCCTTACTCTGCCTTCTTAAACTTTAAAAAACTTGGCAACGTAATTAATTATGGTCCCAATTCCCACTTTCAATCTAAACCTATATTCAGGGTTATATTAAAGTATCCCATCTTTTCGTCTCTAAAAGTGATTCTTATGCGTTTGAATTCTTAGTGTTGGGAGGGGGGACAACTGGGAATAAGGGACCCAGAAATTGGAGAAATCAGGGCTATTTCAAATTTTACACAAAAGTCCTTTACTTCTTTAAAAAGAAGGAAGTACAAGTTCTTCTCTGCACAATTCTTAACTTTAGTGACCGCCCTTAATCTGTACCACACGCTGGAAACGTAACAGCTTGCAGCCTAGTCTTTGTTATTGTTTTCGTTTTTTGTGTCAGGACGTTTTATTCATTAAACCTGTATGTCAAAGACTCAGGCTCAGCGTGACAGAAACACTTTGTTTTAATTAGTAACTATCATAAAAAAGAAGCTAGAACTCTGTAATGGGCCTAAATTGCTATGAATTATGTGTGGTTTAAATTATGCATTTATTTCAGCAGAAATGAGACCATGAATATAAAACATCTTTTAATCATTTGCAGAGACAGCTTTTATCTCTGAGGATGTAACAAAATATATAATTAAAAAGTATCCTTGACTGAATGTAGAGAGCCCCCACCTTCGATGTATTTGTCCCGAGTCTATTTAACAGTCATGCGGTAAAGTCGTGACTGTTAAAAAGAGTGTCATAACCTTGGCGGTACTGGGGCGGGAGTGCTGCATTTGAAGTAACCACAGTAGGTCTGTCTTCACATAACTTAATGGCCATTTTCAATGGCCACTATCAACTACCAGTTCAGACTTGAGCTCTCCCACTTGGATTCAACAAGCACACTCTGTTGTATGTATGGAAAGGGGGCGTTTTAAAACTCTTACCAAAATCACGAAGGAGAAAAAGGTCAAAGTAAAGTGTACCTGTAGTTATCCTCCTGTGTTTATTTCCACAGCAATTCTACTCAGCTTATCTGGAGATCAGACTTTCATTGTAAAAATGATTGTTTTTTGGTTCTATTTTTAAGAAGGAATTGCAGAACTTAGAACAAAACTAATAAGGAAGGACGAATAGATACTGGAGATGGAAAGACTGCACTAGCAGACAGCATTGTGGCAGTGTTTGAAGTCCACACTCAAACTCTTTTTGTCACCCTTTTCCTCAGGAATAAAATGATCAGTTCCAGTGACCGAGCAGTTCCTCTCTCCCTCGGCCTCACTGTTTTCCCCTCTGTCTTCTCTCCAGCCCTCACTCTGGAGCCTGCAGGAGCAGCCCACTGAATGGTGAATGTTGGGAGTCTGTCGCTAGTAAGAAAGCGTGCGCCACAGACATCTGTATGGGGTCAAAGACAAACTGCCTGCCCAAATCATTTGGCTAGCTCATCTGACCTTGAAACAAATTTCAGAGCCTCAAAATGTTATGGAACGCTTATTTTGAAGAACATGCAGATGTTTATCCTTCCCATCAGTTCACAATCATTTAGTAGAAACCACTGCGCACATGAGCAGTTCAAAAAGTAAACTGCACCCAATCTTTGCCTTAAATACTGGTTTCAACATCTGATTCTTCACTACTTTTCAAAAACCTAACATTTTATGTCCTTAAATTAGGGCAAACCCTGTCTTATGTTTCCTGTGTGGGCAAATGGAAAGTGAAATGACACCTAGGATGTGTGCAGTTGTATTTACATGCTAAGGGCCACCTTGGAAGAAAAGTAAATACTCTGTTAACACTGTTGTCAGAAAGCAAGCAGATGGTATGATGTAGAAGAACGGAAATGTAATACTGTATTATGTACAGCTATATATTAGTTGTATATGAATCATAAATTCTGTTCTATTTATTGGGAAATCCTCCACACTGTTTCAGTGTGAATCTACATTGCAGATTCATGTATCTGTCGACACTTCTGAGATCACATCTGACGTTTGCTATTCCTGCCCTTAAATGCCCACGCTGGTGCCAAAAGCAGGTGTCTTCCTAACACTGACTTTTTAAAGACAGCCACCCCCCAAGACACCACCCCTCTTCCTTTTGATATTTTTACCAAAATCTGCAAAGCAACAATCCATGAATGTTAGTCTTTTGAAATATTTGAAAAACGTGAAATCTATGTGGTAATATGAACTCTAACAAGTTGCTTGTTTTGTGTTTTGGATGTAGAAAATGTTAGAAGTGTGGAGTAGAATTAAGCTAGCAATATTTTTCTGTAGGTTTTTTACCCTTTGGAATGAAGAAATGGAATTGACCTCACAAGAGCTGTATTGGACTCTATTACAGTGGACTTTTTTTTTTCCAAAGGATCTCATTAAACTACATTTCATTTAAACCACTATAAATTTCAACCTTATAAGAAAAGCATTAAAAACTTCCAACATTATACATCCTCTTTTTACTAACTTCTAGATTCTTTGAAAATGGATTTATTTTAGTAAGCTGGTGAATAGTTCTTACTTTTCATCAGTAATTTTTTCCTGCAACAAATTTGAAGAGGAAACATACTTAATGTTTCATATATTTCTCTGAAGTATTTTAGTATCAGTTGCAGAAACTTGGAAATATATGTTTTGTTTAAAAAAGGAAAATGTGACTGAATAAAATACTACAGTTGCAGCTAGCTTATCAAATGTCTCTTTTAATTCTTTTTTTGAAATAATTTAATGCTTTTTGTGGTTATAAAAAGAAAAAAAACATTTTCAGAAATAATGAGGCTGAAGTTTAGAAGGAATTCAATTAAAACTTGATTACACGTGATTAGAAATCAACTCATTAGACCAGAACTGTTAGACACTGCCCCTCAATGTAGAGACTTTTTAATATAATAACCAGACTATAAACACTTAATGTGCATATTTGTTTTCCAACCAGAATGACTGTGGCCAGTGTAATGCATAGTAGTGACTGGCTAATGTATGTCGAGACTGCAACTTTCTGTCCATTTTTTGTCTCTCTAGGAGGAAATTGAGGTAAACATTCTTCTTCCAGCTGTGTGCTTAGTGAACATCTATTCCACAATCCAAAAACACAGCCAAAAATGTGGGCTCTATTCAAGAAACATGTGTATTGTCAACAGCTAAAAATCACCATTACTATCCCTGTATCTTTACCTACACAGATGAACATGAGTGTGAAGTTCAGCAGCATTTTCTCAAACAAGTAGTAAGATCTGAACTCATGATTTAGCAGACCTGCTTTGAAATCACCATGACTTTTTAAAACTTATGACATGGGAGGTGTCAACAACTTATGAGCAAAAACCATCAATACCATAGCTGCAAACAAGAGGGCATAGAGAGCATAGCGGTATGGAAATTATTATGTCTAAGAGGGAAAGCTTATGAGAAAGGATTTGATTTGTCTAGAATTGTGTTCTCCAGTTGAGATACTGCAAGTATTCAGGGTCTGTTGGAATGTAGATAGTTACAGCTTAGAGCACATGGTAGAGAAACATGATCTGCAGCAGTCCATACACACCTTGGAGATGGCTTTGATGACTCTCTTGAGTTCAAGTCATGTGTACACTAGGCTCAAAGGCATTGCCAAGTGGATCACTGTGTGTTTTATTCCAGCAATAAAGTGCAGTTGAATCATCACTCATTTAAAACCACACCGAAACATAAATACACTTCATCCACTTGAATTTTCTCATTAAAAGATTTAAAATACATAATACTTTTATTTGTATGCATGTGTATATTTCATGATATTGATTCAAACATTGTACACATGATAATAACACTGAGTAAACGTGGCTTCATGCTGAACTGTAGCATCCACTAAAATTCATCATTATTATCAAGAACTTCAAATTTGGACGATTCAGCTAAATGTGGTGGTTCACACCTGTAATCCCAGCACTTGGGAGACTGAGGCAGGATGCCACAAGCTTGAGGCCAACCTGAACTACACAGAGAAACCCTTCCTCTAACAAAACAACAAACAAACAAATTTGGATTGATTTAGAAGTAGATCCTGTCTGTAATTGAAACGATGTTTTGTAGCCACAGCGATGACAGAAAGCAGAAACAACAGTGCTAATTAAATCACTCAAGGGCCCACCAAAGCCAGTGACCCTTCATCTCACTGCCTCTGTCTCTGGTATGTCTGTTCTGTTAGCGATCTTTTGAAGTTTGCAAATGTACTATGAATATCTATTACTTTCTTATGGAAAAATACAACTTCCTCTTTAAGGGCGGATAAATTTTAACACTCGTGACTGAATTAACAGGACACTAGTATTTAACAAGTAGGTTAAGAGCAGGGGGAGAGGTAGACCATGCTATCCCAAGACTTCTCAGGGAAATAAAACATTACTGGAAGAAAGATACCTTTAAATTTTAAAGTAATTTTTTTTCAGAGCCTCCTATAAAAGCTATATCTGCAATAGGAATCAAAGCAAAATGATATCTTTCAACATCTTACAAAGATATGTTAATTATTAACAAAGCCAGATAAAATTAGACTCGCTTAGGATAAATTTTTAGGGAGACCTGACAATGTACATTTAGCTCCTTCTGCTTTTTTCCTTTTTTGAACAGCTTATCTTCTCTCTCAGTTTCCTTTTCTGATAATGCTGTTTCTTATATTTTTAACATCAGCTTACTCAGGGTACCACTTAGAAAAGCCTTAAGCTTGGATGAATTTTTGGCTCTTGGTATCTGGAACTTTTAAAAACTCTTTGTTTTTTTAAAAAAATCAATTGATCTTATTGGTACATTGTATGTATCCTTCATGATCACATTGACATTGAAAATTTGTACCAATGTATGACACAACTTAATTCTCATTTTTTCCCATTCTCCTGCCCACCCTACAACTCCCTCCCTCATATATACACAAGCTTTATCTTCCTTTTATTTTACCATTGCATTTCCCTCTCACGTTGTTTACCCCTATCCTCTTTATCATTTGAATGCTTTCTGTTGAAACTTAATTTTTAAACAAGGAGTTTTGCACCAGGGGGCCCTATACATTTTTATTTTATATTCATCTCCACAAAATATTTAACCATTATGCCTTCATGTGCATTTGTGACAAAGTGTGATGTCCAAGGATGAGACAGGACACCTGAGATTCTCTTTGCAAGGGGAGGCCAAATAAATATTCACATTTAAAAACTTGTTTATTAAATTAAATTGGAGAGGTGGGATATTGTTTCAATTAATATCAACATCTCTCTGCTTATGGTAATAATTCTGGTAATGTCAACCTTAAATCTTTAAAAGAGGCTTCATTTTTTGCATCATTTGTGGTGCATAATATGCCTCATTATGGTATCTGGAGAAAATATAAAAGTCTTATTTGTATTTATTTTTATGCTTAAAAAATTGAGCTTTATGAATATGTATATTAGTGAAAGTACCCTTAATCATCATATTAGATGGTCACTAGACAACAACACGTGTTAGAGGTGATAACAACAAAGCAAAAAATCATGATATTTTAATCAACCCTAACGACAAAACATATTTGAAATAATTACTGAGGAAGAAATTTGAAATGTACAATTTTATCTACTATAATTAACTACTATTTTCATTTCATTATAAACCAGTATATTATAAAATACATATTATGTCAGTTCTAAAAGGTTTGGAGATCTCAGTGTAGATTTACTAATGTATATATGTAATATATTAATATGTTAAAGTAAAGCAGAGACTACTTATTTCCAAGAATAAAAAACACTGGTCCTTAATGGCATAAGGACTATAAGTAATATCCCATATCTGTCGTTCTAGAAAATTAGTCTGATGGAGAAAATCATTAAAAGTCCGAAAGCAATATCAATCAATCAATGTGTGTTGTACAAGTGCAATTTGCACCAATTCTGCCTGATCATGAAAGCCAGAGTAAGTGTTCAGTTTGCTTTAGTGTGTCTGCTCATAGCCATGTAGTTACCTTGCGAAGGCAAATCCCTTTGCTTTTCTTCAGCCTCCTTTATTAGTCTGACTGGCCAGCTATCCAAGTCTGGGTGTTTAAATGCTTTAAGATATATCATTTGTTAAGTCTGATCCCTACTCGATGTGTGTGTGTTTGTGTGTGTGTGTGTGTGTGATGGGCAAAACCTCACCATGTCTTGGAGATGTTATCTGAGAAAAGAAAATAAGAAGACATTCTCTAGGAAGTAGAATGCAATAAGAGGGGCTGGGGAGTTAGCTCAGTGGTTCCGGTACCTGTCTTGCAAGCGCAAGGGCCTGAGTTCGATTCCCCCGTAACCACATACAATACTGGGCGTGGAGACTTACACCCAGCAGCAATCAGTACCACACATCACAGTGCCGGGCGTGGTGGCTCACGCCTGTAATCCCAGCACTCAGGAGGCAGAGGCAGGAGGATTGCTGTGATGTGAGTTTGAGGCTGAGTTTAGGGCCAGCCTGAACTACAAAGCGAGACCCTGTCTCAAAAAAAAAAAAAAAAAAAAAAAGCCTAAAAGAATGCAATAAGAAAAGTTCGTATTAGAAAAATGAATTATAATTTATAATTATTATAACTCTTGATGTTAAAGTATATTGTAATTATACTTGGTAGCGGCATCACAGAAAAATCAGTAAATTGCAGATTCCTTTCTGAACCTGGTGTACTTGGAATCAGTGTACGGTTCCATCAGTGACATGGCTTTCTTGAGAGACAGTTCAAAGGTTTTAAATAAATGATTTTCAAATATTAAATGAAATTGTATGTTTTGATGAAATAATAAGGGCTATTATAGCTATATGAAATTATATTATAAATATTCTAGCTTTAAAACATATTATAATAAAAAATAAGCTCATCCAGTGAAAATATACTTTTAGCCATCAAACTGCAAGTGTTTACCATTTCAGTCATTGAACTCAATCTATAGTTGTTTTTAAATTTGCATTTAAGATTTGGGAGCTGGGGATTTAGCTCAGTGGGTTCAGCACCTGCCTAGCAAGCATAAGGTCCCATGTTTGATCTCTGGTACCAAAAATAGTTTTATAAAAGTTAAATTTGGTCTTATTTCACAGTAATTCAATGTATGGTAAATCTAATAAAACATGGAGTTTTTAAAAAGTAAAATAAAATAAAATTTGGTTGCAATTACAAAGCAGTGACAACTACTGGTTTTGAGATTTCTTTTTTCTTCTACCTAGGTTAAGATGGCTGAACATTGATGGCCTGCTGTATTAACCAGTTTTAGGCTTCTTAAAACTTCCCTAAAACAGCACACACACACACACACACACACACACACACCACCTTGCTGTATCTGCTGCTCCTTTGAGGGAAAAGGGCATGACATAGTTGTGGATTGAACCCCCACATTCAGTCACTACTTTTCGTTTATCATCATTCTGAAGGGTACAGGTTTAGATACTGCTATTATTTGATCATAATTTGCTATGTATTCTTCATTAAAAGATGACTGTGGGGTCTGTTTGCATTATCTGCCTTTGGAAAGTGTTCTTTTCTTCAATTATCCGTTAATCCGGAAATAATAATGCAGAACATCCCGGGAACCGCGCCTGATCCCGGTCACTCTAATCTCAACACGTGCGTCTTAAATCCTCTGCTAGACCTGGGGCCCACAGCACTCCCTTCTGAGCTGGATTTAATCCACCCACATCTATTAAACAATATTGATACTCTCAAATATGGTCTACAGAAAGAGATATTAAGAGTTTCTAATGTGTATGTGATCTTTCTTAAAAAAAAAAAAAAAACCCATCTTGGCTTTTCCTTTGCGTTTTTTGATAGTCTAATTAAATAGCAACCTAACCTCTTACCTGACTGATTAGTAGAATAATTTGCTGCTGAAACTCATCATGTTTGTTTTAAAAGCAAGTTAAAAATATGTTTGATGCTGTCAAATACAATTTTGTAGAGTGTGAACAACTGGCTTGCACCATTTGTAGATGAATTGGAAATTTTGATTGTGAAAGGACATTCATTCCTATTATTTCATCTACCTTATGATAGTCCTGGTAATAGTCACTTTCTTTTTTGATTTGTTTTTCCAGTACTAGGGGTCAAAGGCAGAGTGTTGACACTAAGCTGTGTCCCCATCCTTCTCTACTTTAATTTTGAGACCAGGTCTCACTGGCTAAGTCTCTTCTTCAAGCTCGCAGAGTGCTGGGTTTACAGGCAGGCACCACAATATCTGTTTATCAGCTCAGTTTTGTGGATGAGGAAACAGAGACTCCCATATCTAAAAAACCACTAATAGTTAAGTCAGGGCTTCAACATAGATCTTCTTTCCTTAAGTCCAGTGATCTTTTATTTTACTGTAGCAGCCTTTAATTCAACTTGAGGAAATAAATTAAGAAAAAAAATCACATGATGATAAAAGACAGACAAAAGTGAAGGACAGACCAATGTAGAAGTTAAATGTCTATAAGAAACTTCTATCCTGAGTCAGTGGGGAGCCAAGATATGGGAAGAGCTCAGCTGAATCATGGAGAAATAGCAAAACAGAGAAAGAGAAAGAAAGTCTTGTCTGCTGTGAGTCCTGCTAGGTTTTAGGACTGGATTGTCAGGAACCAGCATCCTGAGAGAATGTTATTTTACTTTCCAATGTATTTGCAGGGGGGTGGTTTCAGAGGCCTAAGATTTTATAACACCAGTAGAAGAAATGTGTACATAATGACTTGCTTTTAATTTATTTGCTTTGCAGAAACAAAACAGCTACATATACTTGTGTTCTCCATTTTTTAAAAAACAAGGTTTAGCCATTTTAACTGCTTAAGGTCAATGATACATCAACTAACTCATCTATCTCTGAGCCATACTTTTTATTACAGTTAGTTTTAAATCACTGTAAATGTCAATTTTTAGGAGTTTTCAAAACTAAAAATGCATCAGAATCATAGGTATGAAAAAGACAAAGCTGTCTGTAAGCCAGCTACTCAAAGTAAAATCAGGTGCTTCTAGTTGACTCCTGTCCTGGGATCTTCTGAGAAAGGACCACACCCAGATCTACTGAACCAGAATCTGCACTTTAATGGGAAAATCTCAAGGCTTGACCTCAGCTCCAGACCCACTGCCGACCTTTCTTTGTTGCATGTTAATGTTTGAGAAAGACTGGTCTATCAGAGCTTATCCTAACCAAACCAAGCTATACACATTGTCACAAGGAAGGGGTCCTCCTGAGAATGTTATTATGCTTCTTCTTATTAGTTGTTTTTGTGTTCTTAAGGAGAAGATGCATCTTGATCCCATTCCCAAGACCATGCGGCACATGCCACTTGCCCCTGGCAGCCATATCAGTGGTTGTCCTGAATGTCCACCCCAAAATGTCAAAGTGCTCTTCTGTTCATTTCATACATGAAACTATAATAAGCTTAACATCCCAAAGTTATCAGAAGCATCCAATCCTCATTTCCTAGGGATCCTAGGTTATAGCCTGGAGAAACAATTCCATTCATCAACAACAGCCAATTTTAATATTTTAATTTTCTGGCATTTATTATATGCCCACAAAATGTTAAAAGCACCAAGGATCAGAGGCAAGTTCAAGGACTGCAGATGGGAGCAGGTTGTAGGAAGTGAGCTTGGCAGAGTGAGTAGGGTTTGGAGGATGCGGAGCCTTGTGTGCAATGGGCTTTGTCCTCTACTTAATGGGAAGCATCTGATGTACTTTAGCAGAAGAGTGAAACATCCTTATTTATTAAAGATAACAATGTCAGAAGTGAGAAGAGACACTGGAAATGGGTTTTGCGAAAGCAGTGAGGGAGATACAATAATTGAATAATTTAAGGAATTAGCAGTTTGGATAGAAACAGCACAAATTTGACAGAGTATGCAACAGGCGGATTGGTAGCATTTGATGGCTAAGAGATGGAGACTGAAACTGTGTCATTTTGGGTGCCCAGATGAGTAACTGGAAGGACCATCCTGCTGCAGTGAGCCAACCCTGCACTGAATTCCACTCTGCATCCTCAGCCGCCCCAGCAGGAGCAACTGTCACCTTTTAGCCAGCCTGAGTAGGAACTGGGCCTGAGCTTGGCCCATGCTCTGCACATTCTCATCAGGGCAGGAAGACGCTCCCCAGAGGAGGGAACAGGGGTCACGAGCTGGTCTGGCTCAGAGGGGCCAGGGCTGTGCTGCTTCTCTATGCAGGGTCAGATGCTAGGCATGGAGGGAAGGTAGGTCTGGAGGTAAGAGCGAGCCATGAGGTTTTAGCAAGCGGCCACTTCCAGTGTCCTCATGCCGTTCAGAAATTTTCAGGATTTTTCTAATGGAAAATGTTTTAGATTACCTCACTCTCTGTCATAGTTTCTGGGAAACAGTATAGTTAGGCAAATATTTGTTCAGCGCCTACTTTGTGCATGAAGACTAAAAGTGATCACACAGGTAATAGAGAGATGAGGAAAAAGTCCTATCTGTTCATCCACAAGCCTTGTGAACTGCTTTTCAATAGGGACAAGGAAAACATAAATACTCACAATCCATGTGAGATAAGAAAAGAACATAAAAAACAATGTCTGGTTTCAATGGAAGATTGTGATCTGGCCTTATCAGCCTTTGGGGATGCCCAAGGGACTTGCAATAGGCCCTTAATAAACACAAGCTGACTTATTGACAGTGAACAGAGAGAGGAGAGATAAGAGACCATCTAAACAAACACCAGCCCACTGCGAGCCTAGAAAGAAGGCTCCCTGGAGACTGCATAGCACTTTTGGTTAGGTCACTTATCAGCAAACTCTGGAAGTGTGCCCTCGCAGTTGGAACACCTCTTGCATTTGAAGCTGCTCTCTTCAGTGTAGCGCCCTTGTCAGATAAGGCTTTGTGTGTGTGCGTCAATCTCCTTGGCTCTGATGCTCATGTGGCCCCTGGACTCGCTAGGATGAGCTTCTGGCCTCTAATCCATCTTTCATCTGATAATAGACCTGAAAGCAGCTCGTGTCCTCCATGGGTTTAGCACTGAATGGTCATTCCCCACCTGCTGCAGCTGTCTGAACTTCAGGGAGCCAGAGCCTGGTTCCCCCTGGGAAGTGAGACCCGTACACAGATGTGTGAAGCCCAGGAGACCAGGTCTGTCCTTCCTGTCTTCCCCAATGTCCTCATCTATTAGAAGCCAACATTATGAGGTGTGTGTGGCTTACTGTCCTTGGCGTCCCTGTGGTGATGGTACTTCCATCTCCCCAGAGAGGCCTTCTATGGGCACACAGGCTGGTAGGGCCTCCTTCTCCATAATGCATTTCTCCTCCGGACAACTGCATTTTCTGTCTGGTGCTCAGAACTCTGTGGAATGGACGCAGTAGTTACACTTAGATGTTGCCTTCCTTATAATCTGTCTTGCTGACTGAGACGACCTGGACAGCATCCTCGCTGCTGTGGAGGTCTTGCTCATTCCTGCCCTGTCCATCAGAAAGGGCCTAGCACCTAGTCAGTGCCTGGGCAGTGTTTGTCGAATCACCCAGCGAACTCTAGTTCTACTGGGCTTCCTCATTGAAGGTGTTTCTGTCGGTGGGTATCACTTTCACTCTATCACTGGAAACTGCAATATGAAAAATTTCTTTGATCAAAACTTTACAGAAGATGCAGCCCATGTGCTTAGCAGACACAGCTGCCAGATCCTCCAAAGCAACTTGAAAGCCAGGTTTGTCATAAGAACAAATATTTGAACTGGAATAATTTAAATATATTTTTTGGCTTATGTAGTGTATAGAACTAGAAAAGTCTTTTGAATTTTTAAGATTCTTTGAGAAGATAATATGTATTACCCATGATTGAAGGAAAGTATGTAAAAATTCAAGTTTCCTGCTGATGAATAATGGAAGAGATTGGCAGTTTATTGCTATGATATTCTGTGTTACTTTTTTGGTTTTATCCTTGCAGTCACTAACAAGACAAATAATGGTGACACATACCTATAATTCCAGCTGCTTGGAGGCTGAGGTAGGAGAATCACGAGTTTGAGGTCAGCCTGGGAAATTTAGTGAGACCCTGTCTAAAGTAAAAAATAAGAAAAAAGCTAGAGATATAGTTCAATAGAAAGGTCCTGGGTTCAATCCCCAGTACCTCAAAAATAAGGAGTTTGGGGACGTAGCTAGGTGGTAGAGCACTTGTTTGACATGTGAAAAGGTCTGGGTTTAGTACATATTACCAAATGCAGATATACATACACAACAATGGCAACAAAGATCTGAGTAGAAGATACAATGATTATTCAGTTTTGTCCTTCAGCATTTAATGAAGATTTAATATATGTACTAATGTCTAAAGAGATACCATTCTTCCTTTTGCCGGGTTTTAAGCTTTAAAGCATGATGCCCATCCCAGTGACCTTGCCAGTTGTTTCTTCACCCCTTCAGATGACTTTTTCTTCTTTCATATGTCCTTCTGGCTGAGGCTCAGGAAGTTCATCATTTTATCCCATGGCCAGCAGGATTCCTCCACCAATGGTGTCACTTTGCTCAAATGTGTCTTCCCACATACATTACTTGACATCTGTCAGGCCTCAATTTGTAAGAAGTCTCACGGGCTTTATTTAGCCGAACTATGTGGAATTAGTTTGTGAAGAGATCTACACACAGATACTAAATTGTTTCATTATTCTTGTCAAATTTTCTTATATATCTTGATCTGTTGTTCTTATTCTGTTTCCTGTTCACTTACCACAAACAGCTCCCTAGCAGAGCTAAAATAAAAATTCAGACTTTTTTGTTCTTTGGGTACTTTTGGCAAATTGATGTGTCTCAAACATTATGCATCCTTTTGCTTGAAATAACACCGAAAGGAAGTGTCATGCTTGCTTGGTGTGTTCTGAGTGCTTTTCCCAGATTGCTCAGCAGCCTTCCCTGTACCTGACAAATTCACTTCCTATCGCACCAACTGGAATCAGGAGTTCTGTTTTTAACTCACACATCTCACTGATTTTCACCTTGGCCTTTCTTCTGCTGTCTTCCACGACATGAAGAGAATACCTTCTTTTTTCCACTGCTCAAACATCTTGTTTTATATAAGAATTAGCTTTAAAACTACATCTAAAATGGCCAGGCTTTCATAACTTATTAGATGCCGATTTTGCTTGTCTGATTTCATTTGCCTGTGATTTCTTCCTCGTCTTTGTAACTTATTTTCTGTCTTGTATTGTGAATGCCTGGAATGAACCTTACATTATTTTGTTTTTCCTTTTCTTGCCTGCAGCTCACCTACACATTCTGGGTTCCAAGTCCATCTCTTATTCCCTGTCTCCTGAGCAAAAATTAACCCATTTCACACTACAGTTCATAACTCCAATAGTCTCTGTCTGATCCTTTTGCTTTTATATAGATGAGTTGGTAGTTTGCCTCTATAACCATCTCTTCCCTAAAATCTGTTTTCCACACAATAGAGTTCTACTGCTAAAAATAATCTTAAAAAGCATGAATTAGATTAAGATCCTCTAAAAGGGCTTTGCTCTGCACTCAGAATAGAATATAAGTCCCTAGTGTGTTAGCTGTGATGATCTGCACTTCACCTTCCATTCTACCCCTTGCCCATTGTGATTCACACAAATGGCCTTTCCTTTGGTCAACATTCCAAGCTTGGTATCACCTCTGGACCTTTGCACCAGTTATTTCTTTGTCCGGAATGTCTTTTCCTGACATTTGCTTCACCAGCTTCATTTAAATCTCAGTGTAAATGCCACTTTGTCCACAAAACTTTCTCAAAATATCCAGTTTAAAATTGCCATGACCATACTCAATTTTCTGCATAGTGATGAATGCCAGCCAGCACTGGTTTCTTATTTATGTGTGTCTGATCTGTGTATCACTCCCTGAAGAACCCAGACTTTATGGTATCATTACTGTGCCTGAGGAGACTGCTTGACATATAGCAAGAACTCATTACCTAGATGTTCTATTTAAAAAATGAGCTGAGTGAATATACTGACATATTTCAACACTGCTGCCTGAATACGTAAGTTTTGCCTTTATAAATAGGTTGTAAATTTCTAAGGTATTTGTTTTGAGCTCCTATATTAGCCAGGTTTTGAATACTAACTTGGTAATGGGCAGCTTGACAACTTGTGTATTCTCCTGATTTTTGCATTTGGGTCCATATTTAGTTTGGAGAATCTTTGGAGTATCTTACTGAAAAGTTCACTCCATGGCTAACGTAAATACTTTTTAAAAATTAAAATTTTATAGTGCTGCATGTTGCAGGGACTCAGTATTTGATAAGCAGGATGACTCATGTCTCACCTTCTAGGCTGATGTGCACTATTGCTCGATGCTACTTGGCCTGCCGCCACCCTCCATCTTAGCTAAATTTTAGGAGAGAATGAAGAGTACAGTTTGTAAACTGCTTTGGGGAACACTGCACAGGAAGTCATTTTCATTTTGTAGCAGATCAACAGGAAATAAGGCTTAGTTGCCAAACAAAAGCAAGAAAAGTAACCAAGCATCTTATCTCTCCCTTGAGGACTTTCATTACTCAAGGAATCATTAGCT
Source organism: Petromus typicus (assembly GCA_004026965.1). NCBI lineage: Eukaryota > Metazoa > Chordata > Mammalia > Rodentia > Petromuridae > Petromus > Petromus typicus. Next base: position 2,073 of record PVIR01009262.1, on the reverse strand, counting down.
TCTCCTAAGATGGAGGAAGTTTCCCAGCTATGTCAGTTGCATGTTTGGGGACTTTTTTGATAGGAAAACAATCTTCTGAGTTTGTTCCCATTTACTTTGCATGATCTCATGTGTTATTTTCTAACTTTATCATGCCTTCTGGTTACCCATCAGACGTGTTTTATAGATCTACTCCTTCCTTCAGTAAACTGAGTCTGGCTTTCTGGATCAAAGACTGTATGTTTTTGTGGTCCATTTATTTTGGCTGTGTCTATCTTCCTGATGCTTTTCATCAGAGTTAATAATAATGGGAACACAGGGTTACATTTTGAAATGTAATCCTCTTTCAAGATCTTCAGTTGGCTTGGTCATCTTTTAAAATTAGAATGCCCTAACTTTGGCCCTGTTATGAACTATACACCACCATGAAGATCTGAGTGGGAGGATGACAGAATGGAAACTTTATTTGAACCCTTGGCATGTTTTAATTTTACGTTGCTTTTTTACACTAATTCAATTTCCTTTCAGAATGAAAGTTGGCAGTCATTTAGGGAAGTGCCTGAAAAGGTTGGCATCACTGCAGTTGAGATGGATATGAAGGTCCTTAATCCGCAGATTACTGATATAATGAACTCTAAACCCTTCATAATCGTGCCACTACGTAATGACAGTCTCTATTTAGACAGTGTTGGAGCCCAGGTTCTGTATGGTGTACTGGCCCTTCTTTGATGAGGCAGGTAGGAGCTGCTATAGATTTTACTTGTTTTAACTTAAACAGTCACCGTATTTTTCTGCTGCACTCTGTAGGTAGGGCACAGAGAGGCCTCAGATTACCCATTCCAGAGACCACACCTTTAGACAGACCAGAAGCCTTTTCTTTCTTCCTTCTTTACAAATATGAAAATATCAGACCTCAGTATGCTCCATTCTCTGCAGATTTGCAGCCATAGCACAAAATATTTTCAAAATATATCTGAAAATATTTTCAGATTTTTATAAATGGCTAGCTAACTTCCATCAGTATTTTCACTGTTTGCAAAAAATAACCAAAAAAGGCAGCTTCTTGGAATTGTAATTTTTCATTGCTTCATTTTATGCCTTAAGGGGAGCCCCCCCATATGAACTGGCAGAGGGTGGACTTGGTAATGTTGCAAAGCATAGGCCCCTTTGCTGGCCACCCACGTGGTCATGGCAGGCACAGGGTCACTTCTCCAACCAAGGCTACAGTTGCTCCTCACGGTTAGATCAGATGCTTCAGACTGGCTATCAGATGTGGCCCGGATGATTCAAACAAAGCGCTGAAGTTTAAAAATAGAAGTTAAAAAGACTAAATATTTGCACTTAAAGAGGAAAAGAAAATAACAGAAATTTCTGTGGCAGACCATTCCTTGAAATTATCCTCACTACATTATAATCATGCACTTTCCAGTCTCTGTAATTAAACATTAGCTTTTATTTATTCCAGATGCATTTGCTTCAAGTTATTCAGAATAACTATCCTTCTGTTAGGTCACTGTAAATTTATTTCAAGTTTGTGGCCTGTACATAGTGGGCTGCTTTGAGTAATTTTTAAATAAATCTTCACACTATGCTGTGTTTTTAAATTGTATGCCATAGTTATCTTGATGAATTTGATCTTAAGTATTGTAATAAGTTATCTATTCACTTGATAACATTTTTATTAAATATGTCCAGATGTTTCCATAAAAAATACACAGGACCTTGTAGCAGGGTGGAAGAATTTGCTTTGGCCTTATTATCTCAGGTGAGTAGAGCTGTTAGCTTCTGTTTTGGAAGCTTCTGAAGAAAGAAAGCTCAGCGTCTCTGTATCACATCAGGCCTTTCATTCAGAAAGCCTCATGCAATTACATGAATCTAAAGGAACTTTGTATTTACAAGATTTACAAATTCCTTGCATTGGTGAGATAATATATCTAAACAGGAGTCTATAAACATTAAAGGCAAGCTTTGTAGTGGTTTGAAGTATTTCTTTACACTTCATATTCTTAATTAGGATTTGTAGTTAAGTGCATTGAACACATTTTAAAGGAGTAAAAAAATCTAATCAAGTTTTATATATTCATTATCACTGTT
>PVIR01009261.1:0-44698 GCA_004026965.1 Petromus typicus | reverse complement strand
ACCAGAAATAAATAAATCAGTGTAAATACAATGATAGAACAGATTTTTGAAGTAACAGTATGTCAGTGGTGAAAAAAGAACGTTCAGTGAATTACTCCAGAATAAATCATTCTCCAACTTGAGAAAAGATATAATGCAGTAGAAAATCTTTGCCAGATATAATATATGAAATGTATTCTAAGCAGATAAAAGACCAAAATGTGAAAAATTTCAAAATATTATAAAATATATTTTAGTGATTTAAAAATATCTGGTAAAATTTCTTAGAAATTTTGGAGTAACCATTTGTACAGCAGCTGAGAGGGAAAATTTTCTCAACAAGAATCTATACACTATACCAAAGCTGCACCTATAGAAACTTAACAACAACAGCAATTTTTTTGTAGAAGAAAATTGCCACCTACATAATTCCCATAATAACACATCTTAGCACAAATTGTCATAATTTGAGGATTTGCACTTCCTTCCTCAGAAGATAAAATGAAATACACAGTATGAGTTTTTTATAGAAGAAAAGATCAGCTGTGAACACTGAAACCAGTTGAAATACAGACTTAGGTCTGAATAACTTTAGTAATGAATCTAAAACATTTCTAAAATTATATCTTAAAAGAAAATAATATACTTTTAGAAATACTTCTGTAAAAATAAGTGAAATCTGAATATAAAATTTCAGAGTAAATAAATGGAAAATTTTAAGAATGACAGAATGGTAAGAAGCATGCTATATACATCATCAGATAGTGTGTAATAGGTAACAGGTGTAGTTTCACTGCTATAATTCACGAGTACAGATAAGTTCTCTTACGTATTTCAGTGGTGAATGTAAGTTCTATAAGAAAAGACAAAATTATCCAAAACAAAAATTTAGGCAACATTTAATAAATAAAACAAGACAAATGTCAATGACAAGCTCATAAAAGAATACAAAACATCAGATATGATGACAAAAAAGAATATTAAAGTGGATTTACACCTTCAAAGGTAATGAATGTTTCTTTTATATTGCAAGTCCTGAGATACTGAGCCTGAATCTTTACCAGAAGGATAATCATTCAATCAAGAACACTTGCAATAAATTTTATGTTAGTAAATGTGATAAGCTCACTTATCATTTTATAGCTTAATACAGTGAACAAGATCTTGAAATGGAGTGTTGTAACAAAATCTGAAACATTAATGTTCGCTGCTATACATTAGAAAATATATTCTATGTATATTCCTGTGAACAATCATAGAACAGGTTGAAAAATGGAAACCAAGTTTTGCATCTTGGTGTTTATCCTTACAGAATTTCAAGACAAAACAAAATGGTTTGTTCAGAAAGATTTACAAAGGATACTTGAAGATGCAGGAAAAATTCAGGAATTGGAAAAATCCAGATTTAAAAAGACCCACATTTTTTTCTAGCATCTAATATTTAGAAATTAGAATGAGGGCCAGGGGATTTAGCTCAGTGGTTCCAGTGCACCTGCCTTATATTAGCAAGGGCATGGGTTTAATCCTGGGTAACCACAAACAACAATGCTGGGTCTGGAGACTCACACCCACCAGCAATCAGTACCACATTCCAGAGTGCTGAGTGTTGTGGCTCAGGGCTGTAATCCCAGCATTGAGAGGCAGAGGCAGGAGGATTGCTGTGAGTTTGAAGGTTGCCTGGGCTACATAGTGAACTCAGAGCCAGCCTGAAGTACAAAGCAAGCCCTTGTGTCAAAAAGAAAGAAAGGGAAAAAAAATGAAAGAAAGTAGAATGAAAAAAATATTGAGAGGATAAGATTTTAGTATGACATTTTAGTAAATGAGGATAATGTTCAGATTATGGAGATAGATGTCTCAAACATTTAAAAAGACATTATCAGAAAACCACCATGAAGAAGAAAAAGGGTGGAAAAAAGAAAGAGAAGAAGGAAGCAGGAAGGGAGAGAGAGAGAGAGAGAGAGAGAACTATGTGTCAGGAAGCAAGTTCAAGCTTGAGAACTATATGTACTCAGAATTTTTGAAATACCTCTTAATATGTGGTTACTTATATATGGAACAGTCCAGAAACAAATAGATGCGAATCTCTCAAGTTCTCAGATAGTCTGAAATATAACAGAACTTGTGACCCCATTTTTCACTGTAAAACAGTGAGCTGAGATCTGTGAGCTCTGTGCATTGCAGTGTACTTCAGATGTGATTCCAAGAAGATGATATAAGAGGAAAATTTCCTAAAATCCATATGATGATCAGAAAGGATGACTTCACAATGAGAACAATTTGGATTTAAGAGATTTTCTTATTCACATGATACAAATTCTTCACAATACTTGATTTTGAAAATTCATATCTCTTTACAACCTACCCTGGAATATTGGTATGGTATGGTATGGAGGCATGAGTTAATGTTTGCCCTGTGGGGTTTAATCTTGCTTTAATCTTCTTTTCTATATTTGAATTTCTGCCTTTGGGAATAGGAATGTTTACCTTGTGCAAGTGCATGCTGGAAATATTTTATTTTAAGTTTTTCAATTGCTCTAATAATTTGCCTAGTTTCTCAGGAAAGGTTTGGACATTTAAGCAAAGCTGAAACTTTATGAATCTGACAACTCTTAAAGATACTCAAATATTTTTTCATAATGAGATGGGGAGGAACATTTTGCAGGATATTGTTGAAAAATTATGACTTGCATCTAAATGTCCCATTAATATCTCATGTATTTCAAAGCTAAATGGGTCTTGAGAACACAGTAGTCATTTATGGAATCAACCATTGAAAAGATCAGTAGTTGAATGAATTGTGGAGACTGCACCTGGTCAGAAGAGATGGGTCATAGTGGGGTTGTATGGAAAGATGTTATTGTCCTTGCCTCCTACCTTTCTCTCTGCTTCTCAACCTCTGTGCTGAGAACAGTTTCCTCCATGGCCCCTTTCCACCATGCTGCTTATGTCTTGGAGCTTGCCAGGTATGGGTTGAACTCATTGAAACTGAACCAAACAAATCTCTCTTTAAAATTATTAGTGTTGGCAATGTCGGCCATAGTGGCTCACCTCTGTAGTCCCAGCATTCGGGAAGCAGAGGCAGGAGGATTGCTGTGAGTCCTAGGCTGACCTGGGCTACATAGTGAGTTCGAGGCCATCCTGAACCGCAAAGCAAGACCTTGTCTCAGAAAAATAAAAGTGGTTTTGGGTGTTGAATGTTTTGTCCCAGTGATGAGAAACTTGACAAATAGGTGTGTGTGTGTGTGTGTGTGTGTGTGTGTGTGTGTGTGTAAATTTGGATTTTTTAAAAGGCAACTACAGACAATATTATGAAATTCCAAGTAACTGTTTAGGATTATGTTAATAAGTTAAAAGCCTCCATGAAAGAGATATTTTTTTTTGAAAGAGGTATTTTGAAGAAAAATTTCCCTCATAAAATGTAACAAAGAAATAGAAACCCAGTCTCCAGAGAAATGAGAAAATAACTACATCAAAGTGGAATGTCACCCAAAAATCTTTACAGAAAGTGCCTTATCCTAAATTATTATGGAAGTATTAATTCCTAACAATTTATGCTTCTAAAGATCACAGAAATGAACCCTTTTAAAATTAATTTGATGAAAGAAACATAGAGTTGAAGTAAAGCACATTATATTACTTATTTAATCTTTTGTTCATGTAAAAATGTATACACTTAATAAAATATTATCGACTCAAATACAGCAACTATAAAGAAAATATGTTATGAACCAGTAAGATTTATTTCAGTAAAATGTTATTTTTCATCTTTGAAGCTTCTATTAATGTAATTCATCACATCAAGAGGAAATGAAGCAAAACTGTATAGTTATCTTGAAAGATTCCAACAAAGAATGAGTAAAAAGAATATATATATAAAATATATAATTACTATAATATACAAAATATATATATTTCTTGAAAAGGATAAAAATATTCTACTCAAATAATGCATAATTATGCATCTGTGTAATCACAGTACTCAGGAGGCTGAGGCAGGATTGCCAAAATTTGAGCTCAGTGTTGGTTACATAGTGAGTTCAAGATCAGCCTGAACTACACAGCAAAACTATAGCTCAAAAAAAATTCCCCCAAAATACATGATGTTCAAACTAGAGAATGAGGAAAAATGAAGAGTATATTTGGCCATTCTAAGGTACTTTTTTAATATACTTAAATTTTTTTTCAACTGCACACATGTAGGGGGTAGAAACTTGATCAGTGGTAGAATAAGTGCGTCACATGGCCAAGACCTTGAGCTCAATGTCCTATGGCAGTAAACACATGTGCATATATTTCCTATCTAGTCATATATTACATAAATAATTTTACAGTGGACACAGAAATAAATATGCAATATTAAATGACAGTAAATGTGTTTTACATAGAGGAATAAAAATAAAACTTTACTTAAAGATGTATGAATTGGTTAAGTGAATGGATGTGTTTACAATTGGAGAAGTTAAATAAGGTAAAATAATGAAAAGCAGAGAAGGACTTATGTATGAATACAGAAGGTAAATATTTTAATAAGTCATATTACAAGTGAGTTCTTATCAAAAATAAAAACTATATGTCCACAGTAGTGTAAACATTATAATATTTCACAACAGCACAATGTTATTATTGTCACATATAGGTAAGAAAATTGAAACATCTTAAAGTTCACTGACTTGTCTTCAGTTTCCCAAATAGTGGTAATCCAGGTATTTAAATCCTGATCCTCCTGACTTTACTGGCCAGTTGCACTGAATTAAAAACCAACACTATTCACATAGCCATCTTCCCAAATCCCTGAAGTAAATAGGTTTTCTACAAATTATATTACATCAGTTATCAAACACATATTGTCCATAGTTACCAAATTGGTGTGATAAGGCAGATACTGTTCTCAGTACTAGGACAGGGGACAGAGCATGTACACATATACTTTTTCCTCATGAAGGTTTATGTACTAGTGGGAATGAGACAGACAGTGAAAATGACACACAAGTAATTACTTACATAGTACATTAAAAGACAAAATGGTACCGAGAAAAATTAAGTTAGGTAACAACAGGATGGTAGAATGTTTATGTGCTTATGGCTTTATAAATAGGGCAGTTAGTGTAAGTATCTTGCATATGGGAAATAACTGGGAAAGTTCAAAGTGTTTTGAGAAAGTAAACTATTAGATGCCTGGAGGAAGAGTATTTCAGGAGAAAGATCAGCCAGTATCTCACTGAGGACTTTTGTGTCTCTGTTCCTTCGGGAGATTGATCTTCAGTTCAATTTTTTGGTCGGCTCTTTGGTTTTGGTGTCAGGGTAGTACTTCCAGGAATGACTTCAAGAATATTGCTTCCCTTTCTATTTCATTAGAAAGGTTGAAGAGTGCTGGCAGTAGCTTTTCTCTAAAGTTTTTAGTAGAAGTCAGCAGTGAATCCATCACAACCTGAGGTCTTCTTCATCAGAAAGATTTTAATGACATCTTCAGTTTCATTGCTTTCTATTGGATTTTTAAAAAGCTTTTATATCTCCTCGATTTAACTTTGTTAATTTATGTATGTCTAGGAATCTGTCCATTTATTTTGTTTTCCATCTTAACATAAAGGTTCTTAAAATAGATACTGATAATCTGGAGTTTTGCAGGATCTGTTGTGATGTCTTTTTATTCTTAATTACATATGTTGAAATATTTTGTTTGTTTTAGTAAAGTTGAATAAAGATTTACAGATTTTATTTAATATTTCAAAGAACCAACTTTTCAATTCATTATCTCTTTGTATTATTTTCTTAGTCTCAGTTGAATTAATTTATGCTCTCATGTTTATAATATCCTTCCTTATATGGTTTAACATGTATACTGGAAGAAAAATAGCCTCTTTATTAAGTGGTGCTGGAGAAAGTGGCTTTCCACATGCTGCAGATTAAAATGAGACTCATGTCTTTCGCCATGCACTAAAGCAATGGGTCAAAGATCTGAATATAAAAATAGAAATGTTAAATCTCCTGGAAGAAAGAATACATAGAACTCTTGAAGACATAGGTGCAGACAAAGATTTTATTATCAAAAAGCTTATCACACAGAAAATAATACAAAAAATCAACAAATATTTCAACTTATTACAAAGCTCTTTCATAATAAAAGTAACCAGAATCAGAGTGAAGAGAAAAACCTACAGAGTACAAAAAAGTTTTTGGTAGCTTTTCTTCAAACAAAGACTAATATGTAGACTATATAAAGAAATTTAAAAAAAAATTAAAAATAAGAAAACCTCCCAAATGAGAAACCTCAGTCCAAACCTGAAGACTGAAATCGACAGCCATTTCTCAGATGAAGAAGTACAAATGACAAACAAATATATTAAAAAAATGTTCAAAAACACTGATCATTCAAGATATGCAAATTAAATAACTGAGATTCCAGCTGTCTCCAGAAAGAATGACCATTGTCAGAAATCAACCAATAACAATCGTTGAAGGGACTGTATGGAAAAATGAACTTTTCTCTACTGTTTTCTATACTGTTATAGACTGTTACATCCATTATGGAAATCAGTGTGGAGATTCCTCTCAAAATTAAAACTAGAGATTCAATTTGACTCAGCCATTTCCACTCTTGCTATCTTCCCAAAAGAATGAAAAGCATCATACCACAGTGATATGTATGAACTCATGTTTATAGCAGCATAGTTTGTAATCGCTGCATCTTGGAAACAGAACAAATGTCAACTAACAGATTAATGGATCAAGAAGATGTGTGTGTGTGTGTGTGTGTGTGTGTGTGTGTGTGTGTGTGTGTGATTTTTTTAATGGATTCCTAGTCAGCCATATAAAAGGATAAACTTGAGACATTTATAGTTAAGTGAATGAGTGTTGAGACCATAATCTTCAGTTAAATAAATCAAACAGACATGTGTAAATATTGTGTTGTTTCTCTGGCCTTAGAAACCCAATGTCTAAATAAAGACCAGGGTATGTACTGAATATTATCAAATAGGGAGAATGGACAGGGGAGCTAGTGATAGAGAAGTTGGAAAGAAAAAGAAAAAAGTGAGAAAGGAAAGAAAAGTGGAAACAAAGATTTGTAATTAGGAGGGAAAAAGAGATGAAGAGAGAGAAGGGGAATAGGGAAAAAAGAATTGAGATAGATCGTGTACTAGTATAAATTTTCTATGATAAATTTGATCACTGTATATATCTATAAAACACCAGCAAACTAATTTAATAAACAAAACAGGGTAGTAGGGAGCATGGGTATGATCAAAGCATGACACATTTATGCATTGGACTATTACAGTGAAGCTCATCAATCTGTACACTTAATATCCATTTATAATTAAATTGTAAAATAAAAATGGGGAAAAAAAGGAGATTTCTGTTACCTTGGTACCACCCTTATGGTCCCCCTTAGTACACTGAATGCATGAGCAGTTTCTTACAGCTGCTGAGAGTGAAACTTTTAAGATTCAATTGAAGCTCTTTTTTCTCAAAATCTTATGAGCAGGTCCTCAGACTTTTCCAGAAAATATTGATGCCCTGCTTTCTGTGTCTCTGCAAATTTCATGAGATATGACTCAAATTATGTCACTAACTTATTACTTTGATCATAAGGCATCAGTGAGAGCCTGTTGAGCCATATTCTTTGTCTGGGGATGAAGGAGTTACAACAAATACTGAAATGTTATAATACTTTCTACTAAATGTATATGAAACTTCAAATAAATCAGTTTCATTTTAGAAGCAATTTATTTCTATTGTCTCAATATATCATCTATAGTATGGATATGAGTAGTGGTATGAAATTAGGATCAGCTTTAAAATATTCTCTAATTGTGCTCCTAGCAGCTGTCCTTGCTATATTTGGCATTTGTCACCCATCAGCCTCTGTTTAAAATTGTAAGACAACACTTAATGTTCTATTTAATACTTTGATAAGTAAACCATGGGGCTGATATAAGTTACATTCTGAGGATGTACACTGATTGTTGTACTTTTCTAGGAACAAACAATGCATAGATTTCATTGAAGTAAAGGACATCAGCAAAGGAAAAAGAACGTGAAAGTTATAAAGGAACTTGCATAAACACTGGAGATAACTTTTACAGAAAACAAGGGTACATATTTTATTATTCATATGTGAATTTGTTACTTGAAGGACGTGAGTCATGAGAATGACTTATGCAACTGATTGTTTTTTTAGAAAAGAACAATGTGAAATTTGTATTATCTTTTGCAATGGTGCCATGAATTAATATCATTTAACACATTTAGATCACCACAACTTATCTATACAGACAAACTTCAACTTCGTTGACATATCAGACCACATATCTGTTCCCCAAAATAAAAGGGGATATAGCTTTAGGATTTCTCCATTTTTGATGCCACTCTTTAAAGTAATAGGACTATAGGATCATTAAGTTGCCTAAGCCTTTTATAGTTTTAATCTGGGCCAATATTCACAATATTCAGATGAATAAATTGATATCTAAATAGCAGCCTATTTAATTAATCATAAAAAGAAGCTAAACTTAATCCAATCCATCTGTCTTACACCTAGGTGTACTATGACAAAACAAATCAATATAGGTTATCGTCCATAAAGTGAAGGGTTTTTTTTGTTTTGGGTCTTTATGATTTAGCTTCTGAGGAAGTGGTTTGTTTTACCTCATAAAATCATGTGATATGGCAAAGAGCAGGGGAAAAAGAATTCTGTTTTTGGACATCTACAGTAGTGGCTGATTTACAAACTGTTAAGTAGACTTCATGAAGGTAGAAGTTACATATGAGTTATTACTTTATTTTTTCAAATTTTTAACAGAGCACATAGGATATACTACACACTCCACAATTAGCATTTATTATCACGACTATTACTTTCCAAGCTCCAGGAAGACTAGTATATTGCATGTTCTGGTACTGAAAACTGTGAGGAAATGAAGCAGAATGATCAGTAGTAAGGCATGGTGGATTATGTTCTTGGACAATGAAGCTATTTCTGAAGTTGTCAGTACTTTATATACTTAATGTTTAAAGACCTGCTGTGTTGCTTCTTACAGCTCTTTATTCATTATTTTATAGGTTGTATAAATTTCACCTACTATGTGTCAGGCTCAGTGGCCCATGATGGGGTTGAAAAGAGTATAGATTTGGCTCTAAACCCTAGAAGGTAGCTGGAGGAAAATACTTCTCTAGTGAAGAAGGACATAAAAAATATTCTGTTATGATAAAAGCAGTGTGAGTGAAGCCTAACGGAGAGGTCGTGGGATTCCCAGAAGTGACTGAGACCAATACTTGTCTCTAGAGTGGTGCTCCCTTGAGTGTTACAATCTTCCTCTTGATAAATGCAGTGTCTTAGGAGACAAACACCATTCACTATTTATTTTCTCTTTTTCTCTTAGTTTCTCACAGACATATGGTACCCAAGGTTTCCTTTTCTGATCTGTTTATCTACTAAGTGTGTTTGTAATGTCAATATCTGGATATGTATAGAAGTTAGTCCAATTGCCTACCTGTAACACTGGCAAAGAAACTATGGGAACCAAGAATGCCTTATTTTCCATTGCACAAGAAGGGGAAATGGCTGAATTTTATGTTGTCAGCAGGCAGTATCTGCTTCATGCAGAAGAGCCGGGACACTATGCCAGATAGCAGAGACAGTGGAAAGAAAAATGTGATGTCTTGCCACCCAACTCCAAGGACTCAAGGTTATGCTTGTAAAGTTACAGCAAGGAATGTGAGAAGAAGATAAAGAACTTTCTTAATGAGTGTTTTGGCAGCTAAACTTAGAACAATCAACAGCATTGGAAACAGATTATAAATAAATTGAGAAGAAATACTCCCAGAACTTAGCCTTTGTTAGGGCGAGGTCAGTCACTGTAATTTGCAGTGAGTTTTGGGCATCAGGCATCACAGAAGCTTAGACTTAGCTCCTCCATTCTACTTTCTTCACAATTGGATCCTTTTTTAGTGCCTCTGATGCCATCCAGTTCAAGAATGTCCCACACTGTGCTTGGGGGCTTTGGCTGATCTCCAACTAGTGATTGTAAATATGGGACATAAATTATTGGAAACAAAAATAAATTTCAAGAAAGGATTTTAAAATATTTTATGTTAAAGCTCAAAGTCTCTTGCTATTTACTGCATATCCCAAGCATAAGATATTGTTATAACACAATGAACTGAACCAGAATGGACTATTTGTGATTGTTGTCCTCCTAGCTTTATGTACCTGGGAAAGTACAGAAATTCTTATATGGGAGCAGTTTATTTCAACAGGATTCATAACTAAGACAGTAGTCTTGATTACTATTTGGATGTAAGTAGCTGGTACAATTATTGCTAATTTTTTTTTTTTTTTTCTTTGAGACAGGGTCTCGCTTTGTGGTTCAGGCTGGCCCTGAGCTCAGCCTCAAACTCACATCACAGCAATCCTCCTGCCTCTGCCTCCCGAGTGCTGGGATTACAGGCGTGAGCCACCATGCCTGGCACTGTGGTATGTGTTACTGGTTGCTGCTGGGGTGAGTCTCCACGCTCAGTATTGTTATGTGGTTACTGGGGATCGAACCCGGGTCCTTGGCACTTGCAAGTCAGGCACCGGAACCACTGAGCTGTATCCCCAGCCCCAATTATTGCTAATTGTTGATAGGTGCCAGGCATTCTATGGGTTTTCTCATTCAGTCATTACAACCTTGCTATGAGAGAGCCAAGTCCTTTATGTTTCCACTTATAGAAGAGGAAGGAGTCTTATAGTGCACTTGATTGCCTTTCTGATCTACCTTTCATCCTTTTCCACTTGGTTCTGTGGCTCTAGGAGCCCATTGCTGTGGCCTGAACTATGTAAATCTCTTTCTGTAAGCTTCATTTTGGCTATGGCTAGTGGGAGGGCATAGCAGGGAATTAAAGATAAGGATCTCCTTGGTGGTGCGTCATGTTGGTAATGACGATTCTTTGTTGAATGTCAAAATTCCTGTGAGGTGTCTCTCTTTGTTCACACCTATACAAATATCACTTTGAGAACTTGATTTCATATTTGTGGTATGTATTCTGAGAAGTCAAACTGAAATAATGTACTCTTTTTCTTTTTAATTCTTCAATGAGCCACTATGTTTTCCATAATGGCTGCATTATTTTCCAAAGTATTTGCATACTTCCCATAATGTTGACTTGAATTTATCCACATTTTTATATATTCTTAGCTTGTACTTTGTTTGAATTGTCACTGTCCAAAAAGTCATGAGATAATGTGCCATTGCCTTCAATTCATATTTCCCCTTTAGCTATATTTATTCTTCATCAGTTATAGTCATTGGAATTATTGCAATTTCTTTTCAGATTGATCACTGGCTTTATTTCATTTACTTTCTTGTGTACCTAATTTTTTGAGGTGTATAGTTAGCTTTTTGTTTTGAGATATTTTGTACATTTTAATGTATGCATCTGCAGCTGATAAAATCTAGATATGGAATGTCTCCAAAACGTTTCACATATTTGAAAGATGGCTGAATGTTTGAGACTCCTGGGTGGATTTGTTCACCAATAAATTCAGCATCAGTTTTCTGTTAAGAGGTGGGGCCTAGCTAGAAGTGGGTCACAATGGCTGTGACATGGAAATGTGCACCCTCCCCTGCCTCCTGAATACTATGATTTGAACAGCTTCCTCCGGCATGCCCCCCTTCCAGCACGTTCCTGCCTCAAAGCAGCTGACTCCAGACTGAAACTATAAGCCAAAATAATCCTGCTTTCCTGGAATATTGGAAACTGCATCCCAGATATAAGAAAGTGGCTAAATAATAGCTATAAACTTTTCCTTCTCAGAATGGCTTTTATTAACTCCATAATTTTTTGGTGTATTGTATTTTCCTTTTTATTTACTTCAAATTATTTGTTCTTGTGATTTCTTCTTTAATCTATTAGTTTATTGTATCATTTAGTTTCAATCTGTCTATCAATCTATCTATACCTATCTATCTACATATTTCTATCTATCTGTAAATCTATGGAAATGTATGTATATACATATATTTATTTATGTATTGTAGATTATATGGTATATATATTATATGGTATATCTATAGTATTATTATAGATTTATCTATAATCTTATAGATTTATATATTCCATATATTGATTTATATGTTGATTTTCCAGTTATCCTTGTTTTATTGACTTCTAATTTATTCCATGATGATAGGGAAACATTGTGTATGCCTGCAAGTTTCTTGAAGTTGTTAAGATATTGGCCTAACATATAATCTATCCTGGGGAATGCAATATGTACATATGAGAACAATATACCTTTTGCAGTTGCTGGGTACAGTTTTGTATATATCTATTAAAATCAGGTTGCCTAATATATTATTAGAATTACAGGTCTTCTGTCTGACTTTTCTATTATTGGAAAAGTGTTATTATATTCTGCTATCACTGGAGCTAGAGATTTAGCTGAGTGATTCCAACACCTGCATTGCAAGCTCAAGGTCCAGAATTCAATCTCCAGTGTAAACAAACAAATTCTTTTAGCATTGTTGTGCTGTTACCTCTTTTCATTAATGACAGATTTTTGTTTGTATTTTATAAAATTTGAAGTTTTGTGCCTATATATTTATAACTGATTCAACTTTTTAGTGCCTTGGTCAATTTATTATATAACTTTCTTATGTGCTTATGTGTCATTTTAAATATCATGTTTATATCATCTAATATTAGCACATGGCTCATGGTCTCTTCTGGTTATTTGCATGGACTACTCTTTCTAGACTATGATTTTCCACCTCTATGAGTCCTTAGATCTAAAGTGAGCATCACATCAATGGCAAACAGCTTTATTTTGATTTAAAACGAAAAAAAAAAAAATCATTCAATCTGTGACCATGGACTGTGGAGTTTAATTCACTTCAATTTAAAGTACTTCTTAATAAGGGGAAAATTACTATTGTCATTTTTCCATTTTTCTCCTTATGTGTCATCGTTCTTTCATTCCTTCTTTCTTCTCTTCCTTCATTCCATTGTGTTGTGTTGATTTTGATTGTGATTTGCTCTGATTCACTTGTTATTTATTTTGGTCCATGTATTTTGTAGGTTTTTTCCTATGGTTGCCAATGCGATTGTAGATGCTACTGAACTCATTATCGAATTATGTCTTGCTAAGTCCACAATTAGTTAAAATACCTTCTAAAAATGTTCACAATGTATTTAACCAGGAACATCACAGTTTAGCAGCATGGTGCTCTGTGTAATGTTTGTTGTTTACTCCTATGACCAAGTGATAAATTAAAAGCTAACACTCATGACCACTGTTCAGACCCTGAAAAGTTTATTCTATGACATGTCTCCCTCCTAGAAAAAAAAATCAAAATTACAACTATGACCTATACAAAATGCTCCCACTTTCATACAATTATAAAGTACATTGTCAGTTGATCAATTATAAATCAGAGCCCAGTTATAATGTTCATTTTAAACTTCCTCAATTGCAATTTAAATTCAGTCACATACAAATGCTACCATTTTATAGCTCCAATCTCTTTATGTTCTTGATGTTAAAAATTACATCTTAATATACTATGAGACTACTAACTTAAGTGTATCATTTTATACTTTGTCATTTAATTTCAATGCACTAAAACTACAATAGTACAGGTTACTATATTTGTTCATTTATTTTCCTTTAGAGAGAACATTTTATTTCTATTAATTATTGTTTTACTATCTACTTTTCTTATTTCAACTTGAAGAATCCTCTTTAATATTTCTTGTAGAGCAACTGTAATGGAAAGAAACTTCCTTGGTATTTCATTTTGTTTGTTTGTTTGTTTTGTTTTATACATCTGGCAAAGTCTTAAGTTCACCCTCAATTTCCAATTATACTTTTGCCAAAAATGTTTTTCTTTACTGATAGTTTTTTTTTCTGTTCCTTCAGCACTTAAATATATAATGTCACTTCTTTCTAGGCTGCAGATTCTACAGAAAAACCCACTGATAACCTTTCAGAAGTTTTCTGGCACATGATGAGTCACTTTTTTCTTGTTCTTCTTGAACATTCTCTCTTTTGTCTTGACTTTAGACAGGTTGATTATTCATTTTTATTATGATTATCTTTGGACTTACTCTCTTTGGAGTTAGTAGAGGTCCTCAAATCTCTACACTCATTTCTTCTCATTCAGAAGTTTTCAGCTGTTATTTCGTCAAATAAACTATTTTAATTTGTTTCTCTCTTGTCTTAGAATAATATATATATATATATATATATATATATATATATATATATATATATATATATATATGACCTATAATCTCTTTTTGCTTTTAATTTTCTGGGCTCCTATGACTTGAAGATTTTCAATGACACATTCTCAAATCATGGAATTTTCCCTTTACTCAATCAAGTCTGCTGTTAGACAGTTTGATATTTTTTTGTCACTACAATTATTGTGGTTTTTGGTGTCAAAATCTGGTTTTGTAATAATGATTTTTGTTTCTTGTTGATACTCTCATTTATTTATATTTCATTTCTTGATTTCATTTGGATGTACAGATTTTCAGTTTGCTCACTGAGTATCTTATTGAGAGGGTTTTGTTTTGTTTTTGGTTTTTTGTTTTTTGTTTTTTGAGACAGGGTCTCACTTTATAGCTCAGGTTGGTCCTAAGCTCACTATGTAGCCCAGGCTAGCCTCAAATTCACAGCGATCCTCCTGCCTCTGCCTCTTGAGTGCTGGGACTACAGGTGTTAGTCACCACACCCAGCATTGTGGTATATGGTACTGATTACTGGTGGGGGTGAGTCACCACACCTTGTGTTGTTGTATGTGGTTACTGGGCATCAAACCCAGGCCTTTTCCCTTGCAAGGCAGGCATCAGAACCACTGAACTAAATCCCCACCCTTGACAGGTATTTTAAATTCCTTGTCAAGAGGCTTGCATATATTTAGCATTAGTTTCTGGAGTTTTGTTTCATTTGATTTGACCATGTTTTTTTTTTTTGAATTGTACCTAATTTTTTCTGCTTCTATTTGATCATTTGAAAGTGCAACAACTTGTCTCACAGTCTTTATTTACCAATTTTGTATGGTAAAGAGCATGACCGATTTATGTATCTGGAAGTTCTAAAGCTTTTCAAACATTTTGTGATCAACCCCTCTCCACACACAAACTCAGACATAGATGTCCATAATTTCACTTCAATACGTGGGGAACCTTTGTTCTGAGTAACTTCCAAACAGTGTAGCATCAGTTCGTCTAGTGCTCTAATTTCATTGAGATCAAAATCAGCCACTGAGTAGCCAGCAGAAGTGCCCCTGTATTGAACATGTGGCTCATGACGTTGTTTCCTCCTTAAAGAAGGTTGGTTTTCTTCCAGTTAATTTGTATTGGGCCAATTTTATCTGTAGCATTCACCAGAATTACTATTTGGTTGACTGTGGCCTTCGTACTGTATTTCATGACTTTTTTTCTAGTGTGCTGATGGAGATATTACAGAGTAGGTATTGTTGCCTCAGTGTCTCATTGGGCAAAGTGGAACCTATAGCTCTGTAGTCAGCTTTTCTGCAGCCTCCTCAACTGTCTTGATATACTTAGCTAGGTTTAAAACTCTTCTGGGAGTTTAGTGTCCATTCTTCTCTATGCAGTTAAATTCTCTCTGTTGGTCGGGGACCCCTTATAAGTAGTTCTGGGCCAAGTTTTTATTCTTTCATTTCATTCTCATCACTTAGGAATGTATGTGATTTTTAAAAATTGAAATATTTATTGGTACATTACATATACACATCACGATTTCACTCAGTAATGGGAATTTGTACCAGTATAAGAAATAACTTAATTCTCATTTTTTCCCATAGCCCTACCCACCCTACCACCCCCACCCCCTGTACACATAAACTTTGTTTCCTTTATTTTTTTTTTTGTTATAATCTCATTGTTTTTCCCCTTCACTCAATTTCCTTTGAGTATTTTCTATTTCACAATATATAACATACATTCTGGAACTCATTTAAAACTTCATTTTCTTATACCAGAGAAAAGATATGATATTTACACATCTGTTACCTAATTATTTCACTTATGAGGATTTCCTGAAGGTACAACCATTTGAGTATGAATGACTCAATCTTATCATTTTTTACGGTAGAATAATACTCCATTCTATAAAAGAACCACATCTTCTTTATCCAGTCTCCCATGGACAGACATTTTGGTTGTTTCCAAGATTTAGCAATTACAAACTGAGCTGCTATAAATATGGATGCACATATGTCACTGTCATATTAATCTTTTAATTTTTGTGTGTACATACATAGCAGAGGAACAGCAAGGTCAAATGGCACCTCTAGCTGTCATTTTTTGAGGAATATCCAAACTGATCTCCACAGGGGTTGCACAAGTCTACATTCCCACCAACAGGGCAGAAGGGTTCCATATTCTCTGCAGCCTCGCCAACATTTGTTGCTGGCTAATTCTGAGATAGCAGCCATTCTTTGTGGAGTGAGATGAAATCTTAGTGTTGTTTTCATGTGCGTCTCTCGAATGACTTCTGATGTTGAATGTTTCTTCATATGTTTCTTAGCTGTTTTTATGTCTTCCTCTGAAAAGTGTCTGTTCATTTCAGATGACCAGTTTTGCATTGGGTCTTTAAATTTGGGTGGAATGATTTTTTTAAACCCTTTATACATTCTAGATAGCAACCCTTTATCTGAGAAACGGCTGATAAAGATTCTTTCCCATATTGTTGGTTGTCTTTTCATTTTGCTGGTGGTTTCTTTGCTGTGCAGAAACCTCTCAATAGGATGAGATCCCTTTTATCAATTTCTTCTACCAGTTCTCATGCTATAGAGGATTTGTTCATGAAATCTTTCACTAAACCAGTGTCTTCAAAAGTTTTACCTAACCTGTTTTGTAGCAGGTTTAGTGTGTCTGTTTTAATATTTAGGTCCCTAATTCACTTTGATTTTATTTTAGTACATGGTGTAAGAGCTAGTTCTAGCTTTAGACTTTAGTAGGTTAAAGTCCAGCTTTTCCAGAATCATTTATTAAAGAGGCTATCATTCCTTCACTGAGGGCATTTGGCTTCTTTGTCAAAAATTAGATAGCTTAGTGTGTCTGGAGTTGTTTCTGGATCTTCTAATCTACTCCACTGGTCCTTAGGTCTGTTGCTTTGTCAGTACCATGCAGTTTTTATTACACAGACTTTGTAATATAGTCTCAAGTTAGGGATCATATTACACAGACTTTGTAATATAGTCTCAAGTTAGGGATCATATTACACAGACTTTGTAATATAGTCTCAAGTTAGGGATCATATTACCCCCATCATGTCCTTACTGCTTAGAATTGCTTTTGTTCTTCTAGGTCTTTTGTGATTTCAGATAAATTTCTGAATTATTTTCTCTAGATCTCTGAAATATGTCATTGGGATTTCAATTGGTATTGCACTGAACCAGTACAATAGTTGTGGGAATATAGCCATTTTGATGATATTGATTCTTCCAACCCAGGAACAAGGGATATCTTTCCATGTTATGGTAGCTTCTTCTATCTCCTTTTTCAGAGTGCTATAATTTTCAGAGTAGAGGTCTTTCACCTCCTTTGTTAGATTCATTCCTAGATATTTCATTTTTTTGGATGCTACTGTAAAGGGGATTCATTTGCCAATTTCTCGCACAGGGAATTTGTTGTTTGTGTATATAAAGGCTTATGATTTTTGAGCATTAACCTTGTATACAGCTACACTACTAAATTTGATGACTAGGTCTAGCAGTGTCTGGGTTGAGTTTTTAGGATCCTCTAGATAGAGTGTCATGTCATCAGCAAAATGAGTTTAACTTTTTCATTTCCTATCTTTATTCCTTTTATTTCTTTCTCTTGCCTAACTGTTGAGGCTAATGTTTTGAGCACAATATTGAACAGGAGTGGTGAAAGTGGACATCCTTGCCTTGTACCTGATCTTAGTGGGGAAGGTTTCAGTTTTTGACCATTTAAGGTGATGCTGGCTGTTGGCTTCTCATAAATAGCTTTAATTAGTTTGAGATACAGACCATCTATTCTTATTTTCTGCAGGGTTTTGATCATAAATGGGTGTATAATTTTGTCAAATCCTTTTTCCACATCTATTGAGGTGACCATATGGTTTTTGTCCTTGAGTCTATTAATGTAGTGTATTACATTTATTGATTTATGTGTATTGAACCATCCCTACTTCCCTGGGATGAATCCAACTTGGTCAGGGTGTATAATCATCTTGATGACTCTCTGTATTCTGTTTTCCAGTATTCTTTTGAAAATTTTTAAATCAGTGATCATTAGGGAGATTGGCCTGCGATTCTCTTTTTTGGTTTGGTTTTTCTCTGCTTTGGGAATTAAGATAATGGTTGCTTCCAGAAATGAATTTGGGAGCACTGCTTCCCTTTCAGTTTCACTGAAGAGTTTGAGGAGTAGTGTTGTTAACTCTTCTCTAAAAGTTTTGCAGAATTCAGAGGTGAAGCCATCAGGCCTAGGGCGCTTTTTTTTTTTTTTTCCCGGTAGGTTTTCTTAAATTAGGTTTTCAATTTGAAAGGTTGATATTGGAGTGTTTAACATTTTTCTATCCTCTTCATTCAACTTTGGAAGTTCGTAAGTATCTAGGAATTTATCCATTTCTACATTTTCCATTTTATTTAAATACTAATTTTCAAAGTATGTGTTTATTATTCTCTGTATTTCCATTGGGTCAGTGGTGATTTCCCCCTTTTCATTTCTGATAGTGTGAATTTGAGCGTTTTCTTTTTGTTGTTTGAGGAGTTTGGCCAAGCGTCTGTCAATTTTATTTATCCTTTCAAAAAACCAATTCTTTGAGTTGTTGATTTTCTGTATCATTCTCTTAGTCTCCATTGCATTAATTTCTGCTCTGATCCTTATGATTTCTGCCCTAGTACAAGTTCTCCCTTTGCTTTGTTCCTCTTTTTCTAGTAGTTGAAGGTTCAGCATTAGATTGTTGATTTGAGCTTGCTTTGTTTTGCTGATATCGGCATTCACTGATATGGATTTCCCTTGTAGAACTGCTTTCATTGTATTCCATCGGTTCCTGTACATTGTACTGGTGTTATCATTCTATTGTAGAAAATGTTTAATTTCATCTTTGATTTTTTTCTGTGACCCATTGGTTAATCAGTAGAGTGTCTTTCAATTTCCATGTCTTTGTTAAGGTCTTGGGATTGCTTTTTCTTTTGATTTTTTTTTTCTCTTTATCTCTAATTTCTAGGCACTATGATTGGAAAGTATACAGGGGACAAGTTCAATTCCTTTGTATTTACTTAAACCTGCTCTATGAACTAGCATGTGGTCTATTTTGGAGAATGATCCATGAGCAGCTGAGAAGAATATAAATTCTCGCTTAGTGCAGTGAAATATTGGGTAAGCCTCTATTAAGTCCATTTGTTGAAGAGTTTGGTTTAACTCAGCACTTCCTTATTGAGTTTCTGTCCAGTCTATCTGTCTATTTGTGACATTGCTGTACTGAAGTCCCCTACTATTGTATTGGTGCTTATCTGGCTTTTCATTTCTATTAATGTTTGTTTTGTATAGATGGGTGCAGTAGAATTTGGGCATACATATGTAAGACAATTATTTCTTTCTCTTGGATAGTTCCCTGTACAAGAATATAATAACCTTCTGTTTCTCTTTTAATCATTTTTGGTTTAAATTCTATTTTGTCTGCAAATAGGATAGCTACTCTTGCTTTTTTGCAGTTTCCTTTTGGATGGAGGATAGTTTTCTATCCCTTTACTTTCAGTTTGTAGCTTTCTCTCTGGATTAGATGTATCTCTTGTATGCAGCAGATTGTAGGATCTTGCTTTTTGATCGATTCTACCAGTCTGTGTCTCTTAAATGGTGCAGTGAGACCAGCGACATTAATGGTTATGACTGATATGGATAGACTTAGAGCCATCATGTTTTCCTGTTCTAGGCTCTTTTATTCTTTGTTTTTGTTATTTTCCCATCAATTTCTTGTTTGGCTCAATAGGATGACTCTGTTGGGTCTCATGGGTTTATAATTATCCTTTTATTTCCTCCAAGATATCAATTAGGATATGTTGTAGTGCCAGTTTTGTATGCATGAATTTTTAAGACGTTATTTTTTATGAAAATATTTTATTTTCTTCTCAATTTTCAGAGATAATTTTGAAGGGTAAATCAGTCTGCGTTGGAAGGTGTTTTTTTTTTTTTAGGTTTTTATTTATTTATTTATTTATTTTTTTTTAGGTTTTTTAGGTTTTTTGAGACAGGGTCTCACTTTGTGGTTCAGGCTGGCCCTGAGCTCAGCCTCAAACTCACATCACAGCAATCCTCCTGCCTCTGCCTCCCAAGTGTTGGGATTACAGGTGTGAGCCATCACACCTGCCACTGTGGTATGTGGTACTGGTTGCTGTTAGGCATGAGTCTCCATGCCCTGTATGGTATGCGGTTACCAGAGGTCGAACCCAGGTCCTTGCGCTTGCAAGACAGTTGCCGGAACCACTGAGCTAACTCCCTGGTCCTGGAAGTTGTTCTTTAAGGTTTGAAACACGTCACTCCAGGTTCGTCTTGCATTGAGTGTTTGGGTTGAAAATTCTGTTGTGATACTGATGGGCTTCCCTTTGTAGGTGACTTTTTCTTCTCTCTAGCTGCTTTCATTATTTTATTCTTTATTTTCATATCTGGAGCTTTTATAATTATATGCCTATGTGTAGATTTTTGTACATTTTGACTCCATGGAATTCTGTATGCATTGTAGTAACAAATTCTTTCTTTGTTTGTGAAGTTTTCTGCTATTATCTGTGTAAACAATTTTTATATGTCTTTTGTATTGTTTCCTGCTTCCTCAGTGACTCCAGTCAACCTTATGTTATTCTTCTTTGAATCATCTAGGACTTGTTGAATAGATTTTTCATGATCTTTTACCATTTTCCATAAATATGCCTTTCCTGTTTATTGCCTGCGATCGTGTCCTCTGAATCTGAGATTCAGTCTTCTGCAGTGTTTATTCTACTGTGTAAACTTTCATTTTCTTTTTTAATTGCCTAGGCTTCTATTTGTAGCTGTTTAAGAGGTTCCACTGCTTTCACTATCTCAGATTCTATCATATCTCTGATTTCCTCTTTAGCCTTGTTAATCATGCCACTAACTATGTGCAGTATCTCTGTTTTCATCTCACAAATCAGTTCTGATTTCCATTTTATTAAATGTGTTTTAGTTACCATCTCATAGAGTCCTGATGATTGAGTTTCAGACTTTTCCATTTCCCTTACCCCCATATTACCTTGGGGTGGGGATCTTTGGATCTGAGATTTTGAATGTTTGCTCATTTCTGAGCTTTCATCTTTGCTGTTGTATTTGGCTTTATAATTACCCAGTTGTGTGCTGCTGTTTGTTGCAAGTCTCTTTCTTCTTAATATGAAGGTCCTTTAAGATATCATTGTTTCTTGGGTTGTTCTTCTTGGGTCTGTAATGGGTTTTAAACAACTCTAATTCTGGATCACCATGTAAGACACTCAAACAAAACAGATGGATCCCCTCAGCTGAAAAGCACTAAGCATTAACATTATCAAACATAACCCAAGAGATGGTAAACTGGCAGCTGCTACTCCTACCCCTCCAACCTCATAAGCCAGAACTGTGATCATATGCCCAGACTTAAAAATAACCATGGATATATTTACATCAATCAGACATCCCTTTTAGAAGTGAGACGTTTACCAGGGAGTTAGGTGGCAGAAAGATAGGAGAGGAAGCCTGGGTCCTTTGTCCTCTCTTGTGAGTCTAGTTCTAGTTTAATGCAGCTTAAAGTAGCTGCCAGTGGTCCCTCTGTGTCTCAGAGGCAGGCTGTGCACTGTCAGCATTCGCTGGTGCCCCAGTGCGGTAGTCCTGGTGGGGCAGGCTCCCTCTCCTCCTCTGGGGAGAGGGAAGAGGCTCCCTAGGTCCCTCTTCTTTCTTTGGCTTTAACCAATATTTGCTTCTGATATCTTTGATCTAGATTTCTCTGCTGTCTTTCTTTTATTTCCCCCTAAACTGCTGTTTTCTGGTTTAAGAACAATTTATAGGGAGGCAGTGGTCTCCAGCTTTTACTATTCCACCATCTTCCCAGAATTCCCCTCCAGGAATGTATGTGATTTTTTTTAAAAAAAGTTCTGTATAAAAAAGTGGTTCTACAGAATGGAGTATTACTCTGCTATAAAAATGATAAGTTTAAATCATTTATACTTAAATGGACGTACCTTAAGGACATTCTAATAAGTAAAATAAATAGGTCACAGATGTGTAAATATCATATCTTTTCTCTGGTATGAGAAAATGAAGATGTAATTGAGTTCTAGAATGTATATTATATATTGTCAAATAGAAAATACTCAAAGGGAAATGGGGTAAAGGGGTAAATAACGAGGGGAAAATAATGAGATAACAAAAAAGAAAGGAAAATATCTTATGTATATAGGGAGCAGGGGTCGTAGGATGGGTAGGGGTGTGGGAAAAAATGAGAATTAAGTTGTGTCATATACTGGTACAAATTCTCATTGTTGAGTGTGATCATAATGTGTATATGCAATGAACCAATAAAGATTTCATTAAAAAAGATGATAACTATACTGTCTTTAATAACAGGTGATTCATTATGAACAAATGAAGGACTTTATAAGTGTAAATAAATTTATGGGAATCAAATTTACTTTTAATCCTGATGAGCTTTGGCCAGATAAGGTACCATGATTAATTGTTTGGCTCTAATTGTTACTTAAACTCTGTGAATTTCACGCTCTATTTATACAAATGGATGTAATAAATATGCTACAAAACACTATAGTGAAGATTAATTGATAACATAAGTGTAATGTGATGTTATTTGTGCAATGGATGTTTATAGGACATAAAATAAATATTTTGCTGTCCCACCTCACACTACACACTAAGTTTTTTGTTGTGTGTTT
The DNA here is from genome assembly GCA_004026965.1 of Petromus typicus. Classification (NCBI taxonomy): domain Eukaryota; kingdom Metazoa; phylum Chordata; class Mammalia; order Rodentia; family Petromuridae; genus Petromus; species Petromus typicus. The sequence goes on along the minus strand of PVIR01009261.1, from coordinate 21,809 downwards.
TGTACTTAGATGAGTCTGAACGATTTTCTACTTATTCTTTCTAAAGCCAATTTGAAAATGTCTGAAAAAATGGCTGATCTGAGTTTTTTGGTCCTAGAACATCCCATGCACTGATGTGTAAAATAATCAATCCAAGCTTCACTTTGCTATCTGACTTTCTTGATCTGCGGTCTACCATTCCCCACACAGTCCACTATAACTCAGCATCATCACCTTGGAACTCAGGACTCTTTTGACGAGTTTCTGCTTTCCTGTGACTCACTTCATTGAGCAGAACAGGACAGGTTTCACTTTAATTTTTTATCTTAAATCAATCTTTCTTTTGTATAAATTTCTCTCTGTAGGAAAAGCCATTTACCGTGTGTCCCAAAGGATGTGTCAATTCCTCATTCATTGTATTTTCTAGCTTCTTTGCATTTGAAGAGCAGGCTACATAGAATCATCTCAGAAATTCTACTTGTGAGGAAAACAGCCAAAATATTGAAACCCATGTCCAAGAGTATTCTCTCAACTTGGAAGCATTAAGTATGTCTCTAGTCATTGATAGTATTAAATATGATTACATAATGTCAACTAATTATATATCTAATATTTTTCTTCAAAACATGTAACAGGATGTTTTATTGTAAGGGTTCCATTGTCCCAATATATCCTACACATGAATTGTTGCATGCTGTCTTCAATTTCAAATTAAAGGACAGTTTAAACAAGAGAAGCTTTCCTCTCTGAATACTATAAGAATGGAGCAAGTGGCTGCTTTCCTAATCTCCAGATTTAACAACACCACTTTGAGTGTCTAGGTCAGGGGCAACTCTGCCCTCTCTGTGTTTTTCATTTCTCGTCTCAACTGGAATTAGGTCTGTGAGCACAACCTATGCTTTTTATAGCCTGGAATGTGCTGTTACCCTAGTCACTGCCTATGTTGTAACTGTGGAGGGATGAAGAGCTTAACAAAAGGTCACATTCTGAGAAATGTAAAAAGTAAGTTTTTGTTGTACAGACATACTGGAGAACACTCACACAAACCTGAATGCAACAGCTTTTTACACACCATGTCTGTATAGCAGGACCTACTGTTTCTGGGTGCTTGTCTCATGCAATATGTTGCAGTGCACTACTTCAGAGAGCTACAACATGTCAGTAAGTATTAGTGTAATTAAACATATATATATATATAGTTATATATATATATATATATATATATATATATATATATATATATATAACATCAGTTCCATTATAATCTTATGAGACTATGGCATATAGAAAGATAGATAGATAGATACATAGATGATAGATAGATAGATAGTAGATAGTTTGTTATTGGCCAGAATATCATGAAACAGCATATCTGTATCTCTGTGACTAGGGAATCACAAGCTTTTCTGACTGTCTTTTGCGTTTCTCTTTTCTTACAACTGGCCTTTTGTGTAATGTTTATGTTCCTGTCCTACCACATATATATTTTTCTCTATGATAAAACTCTATCAGCTGGATTTGAAACTATTTCAGGGGCTGGTTCAGCGAAGTCTCGATGATTTTGTGCCATGAATATGCAGTGCAACATAGAGACTGAGATCTTAGAATATAAAACTGTACAGATTTCAGCTGTATAGCTCATCCTAGGGAAACTCATTGGATTCTGTAATTTCCCACATGTTAAGCAGAGATAATGTTATCTATTCTCTTACAGTTTCTATAAGATATGAATGTGTTAATGAAAATAAAGTACTTATAGTCATACCTGCCATATGGTAAGAGCTTATTTACCTCAACTGCTAAAATATGATGACTACACAAAACTATTTCATTTTCACTGGCTTAATTTCAAGCCTCACCTAGTACATAAAAGTTCCAACTGTCATATTCCCTTCACAGACCTTCCAGATGATATTCCTAACTCTCAGCAAATTTGCACATGACCCACTTTAGTTGCTCACTAAAGACTCCACCTGACCCAGTATTTGTGTCTCAAAGTACCTGATCTACACCATACTTTCTCTAGTGAAAGAGCCATGCTTCCCCCTGAATCATCCCTAAGTGCTAACAGCTGTAAACTTGGTACTAGCAGCAGTCAGCTGAACAAAATACTGAACAGCAGCAACTCTTTCACAGAGCACATTCCTCAAATCATGCCAACATGAAAAATTAGCACACTTGTTATTGAGTTAAGAGATTTTTCTGTTTCTGAGAACAATAAAACATGCAGCTCATCCAATTTGCTACACAGAACCTTCAATACTTATTAATGATCAACGCAGGAAACAAACTGTCCTCATCACACTTCTTTCTCAATATCCTATTGAACTACCAGGAAAGACACAAAAGAGAGTAAGCTGCAGAAAAGAATATTCCATACATGTAATATAACCTACAGACAGAAGATCCACTAAATGTATCTTTCACGAAGGAGAACTAACAGCAGAGAAAGAAATTATTTTCCTCATGTTTAGTAAATACAGACATTCAAGATGTAATTAACCACTTCACAAGACCTCTGCAGTGAACACATGCCTCAGCTTCTCAAGGTGATCCCAATTTATGAATGCTGCTTTTCTGTAATTATTAATAATACACCCTTCACTTTCAAAGGAATTGCATTTTGAATGATATATTGTCACGGTAGGACCATAATTTGTCTTAAGATATAATAGTGGCAATAAGTATACAAGTTAGATGTAATTTAACAGATCATTTGATAGATGTTAACCAGTAGAAATGTTCTTACCTTAAAATTCATAGAATCTCCTCATCTATCACAAGTGAATTAACTCAGCTAATTTGACCACTATATACACTATTGAGGAATCTCAGGAATTCTGAACTAGTATTTTTTTTTTTCTTCCATTCAGACCAGTATTTTCTCAGACATTTCACCATTCCTAAAATAACATTGCAGGTAATATAAAGCAAAAGGTACAGCACTCCCATGAAAAAAAGAATTGTAATTTCTGTAAAAGGAATGATTTGTTATAAGAAAGATTAAATTTAGAGTTTGGGCATATTTATATGAGAAACATAATATTTATTAAATAATGTAAAAATATAAAAAATAATTCTATCAGAGAGAAAAGAAAATATTAAAATGAATAATTAAAACAGGAAAATCATGAGATGTAAGAAATAAATCAATATAGAAAATTAAATTTTACCTTAGTGGAAATAATTTTTAAATTTTGAAGAAAATTCTGTCAAGTAAGGGGAAATTTTTAATAAATGACAATAGAGGAAATGAAAAAAAAACTATGCAACAATCTACAGAATGAAAGAAAATATTTGTAAATTTAATAACCATAAGATATTAATATCTATAGTATTTAAAGTTTTATTAAAATTTAATAACAGCAAGTACACAAAGAGTCAATCTTATTCTCAAATGGGTGAAGGACTAATACAAACATTGACCCAAAGATATACAAGTAGCTGATAAAACATGTGCCACTTAACAATATCTAGTTTTACCAAGAAATAGACACTACTTCATGCCCAGTAGACTAGCATAAACAAATATTAAATAGTAAGTTTTGATAGGATTTGGAGAAACTGGAACATTTCTGCAATGTCAATACTAAAGTAGCATAATTGAGTGGTGGTGATCTAAAAAATTAAAAATATATTTCAGCCATTTAATTTCTGGGTATATTACCCCCAAAACTGAAAGCAGTATCTTGAACACGTACTTGTGCATCTCTGTTCACAACACAATTAATTATTCAATAGATAAACTATTGAGATAATTCAAGTATTTATAAATGAATGAATAGATAATCAAAGTACGGTATATACATATAATGGATTATTACCAACTCTTGAAAAAAATTCTAACATATAGAACAGAATGAATAAATCTCAAAGATAAAATAAATGAACTATAAGCCAGTGAAAAAAAGCAAAATACTCTGTGATTTTTCCCCAAAATGATTGAGATCATAGAGGCAAAAGGTAGAATAATGTTTCCCAAGTTTGGAGAAAATGAAGAAGGAGAATGAATTTAAATGGTACATAGTTAACATTTTACATGAGTAATTATGGAGAATTGAGGTAGGCGATGATTGTGTAACTTTATGAATGGATTCAGTATACTTAACTATACACTTAGAATGGTTAGTAATGAAAAATAAAAATAATTGTAATGATGATACATTTTATATTATGAGCATTTTACACTTAAAGTTGCTAAAAAATGCTATGTAAACCGGAAAGATTTTTTTTCCTATTTCATAATACCTATGGAGAAAATATTCAAAGTGAAATAGTAACTGGGTGGGGGCAGGGGATAGTAAAGAAGGGAAAGAAAAATCTTTTGATAGTAAAAAAGAAAAATCAGGAGTGAGGGTTGAAAAGTGAGCAAGGGATTGGGAAAATTAAGAACCAATATGTATCATGTACAAATCCTCAATTAGGAATGTGACCATTTTGTATTGCAAAAATCTACCAATAAACTCAATTTATTAAAAGAGTGTATTGGAAAAAATTGTATATATTTAGAGGAAAAATGAGAAAACTAACCAAAACAATAAACAAGAAAAATTATAAAAGTATTAACAAATATGCTTATACAGATTTAAAGTACTTATCAATATTTGGCAAAATTTATAAGAAACCCATTATTTTTATACCTTCATAACAAATTTAAATTTTAATATTAAATTTACAAATCTCACAATAATTCTGATTCATCCTTTCAGTTTGAAGAAAATGTTCAAATGAGACAGGAACTAGAAAGGAAAAGAAAAAGAATAGAAAGGAAAAAGAAATAAGGCTTTCGTAAATAAAGTGATGAAGAAGAGCTGGAAGAAGGGGGTTGGGAAAAAGAAAAAAATAAAGGTATATTATGTACAGGTACAAATTCCCTGCGATGAATGTAAACATTATGTACATGAAAATGTAATAATAAAATCAAAAAGTAGCAAAAAAGAAAAGGCACCTTAAGTTAATCAATTATTCGTTACTATAGAAAAGCTGTAGTAATAAATCCAAAAAAGTCAGCATTCACTTAATTTTTATTCAGATAAAAGCTTAATGCAAAAGAACAATAAAGAAGTATCTATTGTGTTGGAAATCAATATAAACCAAGATTTCTATGCATTTAATTTGTTACATATGTGACAAGAAAAAATGACAAATGATCATATTCCAAGACATTCCCAGAATTCTTCAGTCATGCACTTTAACACCTCAAGGCACAGATAAAAAGTAATGTTCTATTTCATTATAGTGTAACTAGATATGATTGATCCCAACAAAAACAATTAGCCTGCACACTTTAACTGTCTCCAGCTGTAACTAGTGATGCTGAGATCACAGGGACTCAATTCTCCAGCATATATGTCACTCAGTTTTAGTACATTCTTCTGCTATAGCTCAAGAACTTGTCTATAACAAGCGCAACCATTCACAGAAAACAGCTTTTTGTCACTCTTCAATAGAAAACTACATGAATTGTACCTCAGGTAAAAAAGAGAAAAAGGCAGAACCAAGAATAAGAATCTTGAAAATGGCGCCTGGAGGGGAACTCAAACCAAAAAATGTAGACTTAAAAAAGAACAATTGCTAAAAGTACAGGTATTACATTGACTTCAAAATCCTATATCTGTTCTTGAAAACTTATATGTTTAAAGTTATAATAGGCATTTGATTATGCTGTTATTTAAACATATATTTAAAATACTATCAGCAAGATAAACAATACTCCTCAATGAAATGGTAGTTTTCAGCTCTCATCTTATACTCCGATAATATTTGTATTTCTAAATTATGTTTTGAGAAACACATTTTAATAAGAAGTTAATATATATGTATGTACATGAATAAAAAATAAAAGAAACTTTTCCCCTATGCCTCCTCATAGCAAAAATATAGTTCCAACAAACATTGTAGCAAACTCTTTAATGTCACTTATTATATGACATAGTTCAGAAGATGTGTACCATGTAACGTGCAACTATTTATTTTAATTATATATTTATGACATGTCACACAATGTGATATACACTATGCAACTTTTGTAAAGAAGATAATAAATGGAGGAGACAAGATAGAATTAGAAGCAGAGGATTTAGTAAATGGCATTTCTTTAGAATACTGTGTATCAAATATAATAAGGTTTATTCCCTGGAATGTTGTTCTTTGGCTTTTATCATTAATTTTTTAAAGAAAATAATTAGAGGTCCAACTTTTATGGACTACTTACAGAATGCAATGAATCTCAAGAAATAAATTAATGGTGTATTGGAGTAACAAAAGATACTGTTAAGATCCATTTATACTTATTTATTTCACATTTTAGATTAGGTGTATATCAGTAAATACAAATACACTAAATATTTTTGAACATAGTTGTCTCTGAATGTTAAAGAAAACATGAAAGAAAATGAAGATGAGAGAAAGGAAAGAGGGAGACTTCTAATAAATCCTCAAATTGTATATTCTATGGTTTCAAAATATTTCAATCTATATACTAATTTATTTCATTTATACCGGCAGGAGTTTTTAGTTCACTGAAAAGAAAGTTAAGAGCTATTACCTATTTGTTGCTTTTTGTATGAATCTTTCTTGCCTATGACATGTACCCTAACATTTCAGCCATTATGTTAAAGTCATGGTACACTATGCATTAGCTGTTATTCTTTAATTAATTTTTAAATAAAAGTTTGCTTTGGTTTTTCATAGAAATAAAAAATATTTTAAAATACATTATGTATTAATATCTCTTTCTATTACATTAAAATTAAATATATATATATATATATATGTGTGTATTTTAAAAGAAACATAATTTAATTAAGTGCACACCACCTTGCCACACACACTTCCTAAGATTCCATCAGGATAATGAGCTGCAGCTACTTTGTCAACCTCCAGTACCACTATGAGACTTCACTTATGCTGTGAGATTCCTCACCTGGGGCCCACCTGATGATTGCCTGTAAGAACCAGGTCCTCTCTGTTAGACATCACTACATAACCAAGCCTGCCAAATGCTCATGCAATGTTTTCCGGCTCACTCTGCCAGTTTGTAAATCGATCTTACTGCACAATGTGCACCCACTCCTCCAAGATACATATAGCATGATCTAAGTCAGGAATATGGGGATTTTAACTACTTGAAGGGTGGACATTGGCTGGTGGGAAAGAGGAGGAAGCCGGGCCATGCAGCTAAGTGTTTTTCTATATTACATGGCCTGCTGGAAGATCTGCTTTCCTGCCTGCTTGAAGACCTTCACTGAGGCTGAGGGAGTAACTACCCAAGGGCTATTTTGTTAGCAAGTAGACTAACGTATAAAGTGAGTCTTTCTCCATCCATTTCTATCTAGCTTTCTTTTCTCTTCACTGTCAATGCCTTTGAGTTAAATTTCTTGAACAAAACATCAAAACCTAATCCTGGCCTCAGGCCTTAAAAAATTAAGATATTTCAAGGCAGATTTTTATTTGTTTACTTTTTATCTCTGTAAGTTTACCTTGTCAGCCTCTTGGTCATTTAATGTGTACTAGGACAGAATGAAATAAGGTGCAGTTATTCACTCTCATTTCTGGACCTTTTTTCATTCTGTTGTGTATCTGACCATCACTTTAATCCTTATTGATCCATATAAAACATACTTGCCTGAGTCCTTCCAACACTGCTTCAGAGAGCAGAAAAACACTGCTTTCCAAGGTCAAGGTTTGGGAAAATATAGTTTCTCAGGTTTCTTGCCTAATTTGACCTTAATTTTATTATTTCCAGAAAATATAATTTTAGGTGGTGACTGTTCTCTCCTTTTTAATACTTGCTGTGTGATTCTCTATTTCTTTTTTTGTTTTATTTTGTTGTACATATTGGTACGTATATATTAATGTTGTGTACTTTATCAGAAATAAGTAGTGTTAAGTAATTCACCAAAAGTAAATTTGCAAGTGCTAACTTGTAAAACATTCTTAAAACCTTTTTCCTTGTTTTCATGAGAGACCAGTATTTTTTTTTTCTTTTTTCTGTGTGTCTTGGTAATCTGTCTAGTTTTGCTTCATAGGGCCTATCGGCCCTCATCATTCTCTTACATGAGCACTTTGCTGTGTTATACATGTTTGTATTCTCTAAAATTTTATGGGAAATTTGAATTCCTCACCCCCAGTTGATGCTATTAGGAGGGAAGACCCTTGGGAGGCAATGAAGTCATGAGAGAAGAGCCATGAGGAATAGAGTTAATCCCCTTGTAAGGCTCTGAGAGAGGGCACACACACATGGTAGCAGGCTGCCTTGTGAACAGAATCCATTAGTACCTTGATGTTCAAATTCTGTCTCCTGAACTGGGAGCTATACATTGCTGTGGTTAGAATTTCCCAAATTTATCCCACTGTTCTTCATTTCTAGCAAACTTTTTGATTATTCTTGCTACTTTTTGAAGTATTTCCTGCAGTACTCTTTCATAAATTTCTTTCAAAGCTGTGTTTGAATATATAGTGAACACTGCTGCTGAGTGTCATCCAACAGAAGAGCATTTGCATAAGACATCACAGTGCCCTCATCCAACCTCTTCACAGCATATGGTACAGTCCTACTTCTGACTCCTTCCCAAAGCCAGAATGACCATAAAAGGTAAGTAGTTTGAATCAATCAATTCAAGACATTGTGGAAGCTGTGAGACTGTGGCTGAATATATGAACAAAGACTTCAGAAGAGCCTTGAAAAGTGGTAAGAACAAAGAGATAAGTTTGTCAGAAATGAAGAAGAGTGTTTTGAGGAGCATCAAGGACAGCATGTCTTTTCTTAGAATAATTTATTTAAAATTACAATATTGCCATAGATTTTGAAGACTCCTTGTATATATTTTAAAGCTGTCCAAACAATTATGCTTAATTTTTTCCCCAAGTCTATTCTTCTGGTGGTTTTTGACATGTAGGTTAATATCCCTGCTATTCTTCTATATATCAGAACAAAATCTTCTAGTTGTTTCTGGATTTCTTCTTTTCTTCATGGATTATATCCAATATATTAGCAATGATGATTCTTTGCTTACAAGTAAACTTATTTTTCTCTTTATTGGTCCCATCGTATGTCTACATCAGCTCAAACAATCTTTCAGAAACACATTTTGGATCATTCTAATTTGTACCCTCTTACAATGTGCCCCATGCTTAAACAGCCTTGGTGCAAGGTCCTGATTGCTTAAAACAGCTTACAAAATACAAACACCGTGATGCACCCTCCTATTGCTTTTGTGGGTTCTTCCTTTATGATAGTATTTAGACTTTTGTCTTTGTGGCAAGTACAGAAGGGAAACAAATGAAAAAGAAAAAAAGTTTTATTTTGACTCACAATTTTAAGTTCAGTCCGTGGTCAGTGGGCTTCATGTTTCAAAGCATGAGGAGTGGCAACACATCACAAGGGGCCACACAATAACCAAAGTGACCAAGTTCCTTTCTATTCACTCCAACTTCCTAAAGGTTTTATCACATCCCAACAGTGCCACAGGCTGTTAAAACATATAGGCCTCTGGGGACACTTAAAATCTAAATCTCAACGTGCACCTTTGACCTCTTTCAAATTGTAAACTCTAAGAAAATATCCCTAATTTCTCCAGGATGATATGCTCTTCTTTCCGTAGGAATTTGCATGTTCTTTCTTCCTGTAATGTTCCCATGCTCCAATCCCATTTTGTGGAAATAACTCTTCATTATCCTTCAGGTACTAATACTTCTTCTGCTGCCAAGCCACATTGTTACTTTTCAAATCTAATACTATTAGCATGATAAAACTAGGGACAAAATACACTGTTTACATGAATAAACCCATCATTAGACTATAAACTCTATTGGGGAGCAATCGAGTTGCTCTTTATTATATCTGGCCATCCTGACGATACATAATCAAATATATTTTGAATCAGACAATGCACGGAAGGTGTGATTTTTCACTAGATTCTTCATAGTATTAAAAACTCCTTACCAGTATGTCTGGAAGGCTGTAGTAGGGCAGGAGAAGTTATCTAGAGGAGTCAGTAGAACAAGATGCTCTGAGAATTCAACTGTACTTCAACTAGAGAAGCTAAACATTTACAAATGGTGCATATTAAACTTCCTTTTCTGATTTTTTTTTGAAAAAAATATTTAGCTGAAAAATATTGAGTATCAAGTGGGGCACTGACAATGACAATCCAGTCCTCAATCCTATGAGTTTTGTTAAAAATGGAACTAATTAAATAGCTTGAATAATATAACTCCAATACCTAATAATTCTTTTTCTATATAATAATTATTTTTAAAGAGTTGTACTCCACAATTATAACAGTTTTTGGCAATTCATCAGATCATTGGCATTATTATATGAGATGACCCCTTAGTAAGAGCTTTCTAGGAAGACTTTCTTTTTCAAAACTTCATATACCACTGTATAGAAACAAATTGCTATAACCTGCCTGAAGAATTAGCGTTCCTTTTTATTTCAACTGCTATACAAACCCATGATATTCATTTAATTTTCATTAGTAACTCAGATGAATCTGTAACATCCATAAGCTTTATGTGTGCCTGTGGGGGCCTCTTGAATCAGGAAATATGAGTGAATATAAAAGGAAATATTCAGACAGGAGAGACACAGTGGCACAACTAATTAAATCACATGGTATTTGCCTTGGAGGTTAATGGGTATCCCAAGCAGGGATCACAGTACTGAAATTAGTCAGTTTAGAAGTTCAATAAATAGATATTATAAATCTTTTAATTGAAAAGTATTAAAGCTCTTAGCTTTCTCTCCATTTTGTAACATTAATAGTGTAGATATGAATTACTAAGTAGATCTGTGAGTAGAACTCACAGGGACTTTGGAGACAGAACAGCACAATTTTTCTGCTTATCACATGTGGAAAAAATGCACAGGTATTGGAAGCAACTAATCTCATATCACTAAAGTAATAGGTGTAGAGGTGGAAAGAAGGACTTCTGGCTCTTAGACGGATTTTCCTTTCATATTAAGTTTCCATTTTTTCACATTTTATATACCCTAAAAATAATATTTTCTGAGGCAGTACAGACTAGTAGAAGGATTACTGGTTTGGGAGGAGCTGAAAAATGGATATATATTTCAGGGATGACTCTTCCTCTTAAAAGTTATCTAGGGCTATGGGAAAAAATGAGAATTAAGTTGTGTCTTATACTGGTACAAATCCCCATTATGGAGTGCAATCATGATGTGTATATTTAATGTACCAATAAAGATAAAAAAGTTATCTAGACAGCTTGGTCCTCAGTTTCCTTCTCTGAAGAATGGACCTGGAATTTTCACGCATGTTAAGTCATGCATTTCAAAGATGGACGCAACAACCTCTCTCATTGCAATCCTATTCTGTAGCATGACCAGCCTCCTACCACACACTAGAGGATTCTGTTCTTGTCCCATCCACTCTGGGTGAAGCTGAGACTGTTTTGATGATGAAAAGGAAGCAGAAGTTACACTGGATGCCTTTCAGTGCTAAAATATAAAAGGTCATAACATGTGTGTCAATCAGGTTGGCTTGCATCATTCACTTTAGGAAAGTAGTGGTCATATATAAAGTTGAATTGCTCTATGTTATCCTTAAAAAAACTGTTAACCCTTCCCAACTGTAGCTAAGCCAAAGTACTATCTACTCACAGCCATGGGACTGAAATAGCTATTTTTGGTGTTTCTGATAGTGGTGGCTCTTTGTTCTTTGTTCTTTTTTTCTTTTTTTTTTGAGTACTGGAGATAGAACTCAGAATTTTATGCTTGCCATTCAAATGCGGTGCCACTGAGCTACACCACAATCCATAAAATACTTTGAATGTTCAGTATATTTTGACCTTAAAATGAATGACTAGAGCTCAGATGACATTTATGTGGTGATAATTGTATGAGAAAATGAAAAGCCATACGTTTCAGCCCTTCTTTAATTCCTACGTCAATCATGAGAATAGCCAGGTGTTGGGGAATATGCCAAGAATTCTGGTACTCTGGGGTACTCAGGTGGAAGGATTAGAGTTCAGTTCCCTAGTGGGCAACTTAGTAAAACCCTATGTCAGTATAAAAAAAGTTAAAACTGGGTTGTAGCTTAGTTCCAAGACCTTGGTTACAATCCCTAGTACCACACACCCAAAAGGAAAGAAGGAAAATATCATGAGTATAGTAATATGATTTTAAAATTTTCATCAGTATAATAGATGTTATTTATAATTCATAAATGATAATAAAAATGACTAAATGTAATATATATATATGTGTGTGTGTGTGTGTGTTTATCACAGTACAGTGCTCAACAACAAAAACTTGAGAACGTATTTATGAAGTGCAGTAAAATGTGGAAAATAACATTTTATTTCATTATTCTAATAAAATACTGTGAAGCAAGTGGATGCTTAGATACAAGGTTTAAGAGCATAATTTAGTAATAAGTCTCTTCATAGATCAATAATGTATTAGACTTGGAAAAAAACTATTTGACATCCTATAAAGTTCAATGACTTTCTTATCCTATTAACATATACAACAAATTAATGTAAGTAATATTTCAGCATAAGCACAAGATCAGAAGAGAGCAGCATAGGGATAAAAATGTGTAGTTTGAAAGTGATCATCCAGGATTTTCTGCTGCACTCCTTTGAATATGTGCTGCTGTTTCTCTTCTCACCCACCTGCCCCCCCCTCATTTGAGAATAATCATGATGTGGTTGAATTCTTTTTCTTTACAAATGAGACATTAGGAGTAACAGAGAGCAAGTGATTTTGCCAGAGCACACACTGAGATAATGCCGTAGCTAGGACTAGAATAATCCTTGTCTTCTTTCTTTTCTTTCACTTAGGACACTGCCGACTTCTAAACTATGCATTGAAACATGTCAGTATTTTCAGAAATGCTGGCTTTGAGGATATATCAGGCCATACTTATATAAGGAGAACTCATTTTTGTCTGTATGAAAATTATGTGAAAGCTAAAACCTTGTGGTCTTCACATATTAGTCAATGTCCCATTTGCAAGCAAAAGACGAGAACAGTGGTGCTGGAGTCATCATCTGTAATTTCAGGCAAATGAGAGAATGCTGTGAATATTGATTACTCTCTCTACAAAATTGAAGCTGATGGGGAATTTAAAATGGTCATAAGCACCATAGGAATTAAAATTATAGAGTGAATTGCTATCTGAACATGAATCAGAGTAGTCTATCATTCACAGCAATCATTTAATTGTTGTCCATTCATACAGAAATGTATTCCTTTTGTTCATTTTCTTGATTGATTTTTGACATAAATGTAAATGTGGGAAGCAGAAATACTTTGATTCCTGGTGCTTATTTGTGTTCTTTTATTAATTCTCTATAACATAATGTTCAATGTATTTTAATGCAGCCAGATTAAAAGATGAACTCCTCCCAGTGGATTAATTCAACTTCTAAATTGTTGGCTTTAAATCACTGGACAACAAGAACATTTGATTTTCTGTAGTGGAGGTTAATGTTGCAGTTGAATGTACACTGAATATTGTGGATTTCAGATTCAGAGGACATTCAGTTTTTGCTACAAAAAAGCAGATTCAGTCACTTTTGTGTTAAATGAGTTATATCATTACAATATAATTAGGCTCTTCATCTAAAGTAATTTTTAAAAAATATAAAACATGTTCATCCCAGTTCTCATGGCTTTCAAGTCAGATTACTGGAAGTACAATGAGGAGGAGGCACTGCTCAGTTACTCAGGTGTAGGAGATATTTGATTTCCGTATAACTTTTATTCATTAAGTTTCACATCCTAACAGTCTTTGCCACTGTCACTTAGGAAACTGAGACTTAATTATTTCTCTTTTAGGGTACTATTAAATTATCTTCCAGATTTTGCACTGGCTAATATCAGTGTTTTCAAAAATGCTGAATTTGAGGACCAGATTGAAATGATGGGTTGAAACACATTATTCATTCTCAACATTCTATCCTACCTTCTTATCTAATAGCAGCCATGTCCTACAAACTGATGTTGCCAATCTTCTCCAACAAATGATTCTAATTTTCTTACTCTAAATAAGATTTTCTTAAATTTTATTTTGCTCATGACTTTCTACTTCACGTTGATATCTCTATCTTATAGAAAAATGGCGTTGTTTTGCTGTTCAAATGCAGATATTTAAGACATGTTTTTATGTAGACATAACTACAAAGATGTAGTTATTTACTTATTAATCACAGTGTGCAATGCTAGAGCCTGAGATTGTATTATCCTCACATTATCCAAATAATATCTAATGATATGCTCCATAAAAGGAGATAAGGATTAGATAAAATCCACTAAAAATGTGTGTGTTTCTGTGTTTACAAACTCCTTTTGTTATTCCGTAAATTAAGTGGAAAGAAAAGAGGTCCAAGATCCTCTTTACTCCTAAAGTAGTGCCCTGAATAAAAAAAAAAAATTGCAGCCAGAACTTGGTGTTAATTATCTATGAGTAGGAGTTTTATTTCCAAGTAGCAAAGATTAGCTCTGGAGACTAGAATGTGTATTTCTGTCACTGTAAGGAAATACACAGGGTTCACAATTTAAAGATGAATTTTATTTTGGTTCACAGTTTTGAGAGATTTTTGACACGTCAGCTCATTGCAGGGCTTAATGATCATAGCAAAGGGTTTTGTGGAGCAATGAAGCTAAGATTATGAAGGCTGGGAATCTAAGAAAGAGGACATATCCAGGGCCAAGATGCACCCTTTCAAGTTATGCCCTTAATGACCTACTCTATTGCCAAGACTATGGTGTAAAAACACATCTAGCTGGGAACCCATCAATACACTAATCCACTTATGCATATAGCTCCTCCATGTTCTATTCATTTCCCAAATAGCTCGCATCTGAATGCATGAGTTTTGGGGAAACATTTTCAACCTAAGCTATAGCATTCGGTGCTTAGTCACCAAAAAAGGCAACTTTTAATTTCATCATGGAAAATGCATTTAGTCTACCTTTAACTTTTGCCAAAGTTATGACATTCCCAACATTCCTGAAAACTCCAAACTCTTAGCTATGGGCCACTGCAAAAATTAAAATTAAAATTAAATACTTGTCACATACAATGGTACAATGTAAAAATTACAATTCCAGAAATAATTTAACAAATTAAAGAGTAGAAAGGCACCAGATCAAAGCAAGAGAGGAACCCAAAAGGATAAAAATTAAGCCATAGAGTGCCATTTTTGCACCTGCTTCATGCTGAAGTGAGGTGGGAGCTCCAAGGATCATAGAAACTCCACTCTCTGTGGCTATCCTGGTTGCAGCCCAGATGGCCTCTACATTGGGCCTGGCTTCATTCACTCCTGTGACTTTTCTAGACAGACTAACCCACAGCAAGACCAAAATCCTGACATATACAGTGCATGTCTAGCTTCATTCTCAGAAACTCCTATATTGTCTTCTCAGCGGCACAGTGTTTGGTTTTCCAGGCCTTCTTTGACACTGAGTAGAAGCCTCCATGACCCTGCGCATGTAATTCTGCATGCGTGAGAGACCAACACCAACTCCTGCTTCCTTAAGTTTAGAAGTAGGATAGTTTTGTTAGACAATAACTCTAGTAGCCTCTAAATGCCAGAATGGCTAAACTCAGAAACATAATTCCCTGGGAAACCCTGAAAGAGCAAAAGGCCCTGGGCATATCTTCTTTAAAAAATGTTTTACAAAGGAGTTTATCCTTTTATACCCTTAACTCTTCAGGAACTCTGGCCATTTAATCACATACCTTCAAAACATCTCTCTTACTTTCTTGATGGAAAATACAAGTTTTGTTTTGATTGCAACAATCTGTTCTGCAGCCACACCTCTTTTGGTCCCAGCTTTATATATGGTTCTTTCTAGGTAAAAACTTAAGTTAATTTTTTTTTTTTGCTTTGCTGTGTCTAAATTATCACTAGAAATCTAGTTATATGCAGAAAGCAGTATCCTTGAAACAGCTTGAAACATAGTTTTGAATTTTCTCTTGTAGATAAATTACTCCACCATGCTTAACCCCAGTTTCCTTGAAAGGCTCTGAACATGGGCAAATTATACACAGCTTATCTGCTGCAGCAAAGCACACATGGCTTCCAATAAAACTTTGAATGTAATGCTTATTCCCAATTGAAATCAAATCTAAGCCTGATCTATACTGTCCAAATTCCCACCATTATTTTGATCATCAAATATCTGATGAGAATAACCTGTTGTGTTTGAGTTATAGAATTCTGAGGCTTTTCTAGCTGGTATACCCAGCAAGCATGTCCAAACATCTCCAATCTCTTCTTAAAACATGATTCCAGTGTCTTCTGTATCATGATCACGTACAGTGAAAGCAAGGATTACACTATTTCTATACTAATTTCCTATATTAGTTCCCTTTCTGTCACTGAGACAAAGTAATTAACATTGACTCTTTAAAGGAGGGGAGATCTATCTGAACTCCTGGTTTTCAGAAGTTTCAGATGCAGAGATATCATAGTGGATGGAGATGAGAAAGAAGAGCAGAGAGAAAGCAGAGAATTTGAGGATAAGAACATACCCTTCCAGGTCATTTCATCAATGACTGATCTTTTCCAACCATATCCTACCTCTTAACAGTACATTTAGCTATAAATGAATTCACGGATGAATATAATTCTCACATGACTCATTACCTTCTAGAAGCCCCACCTATGAATCCATGAGAATTTGGGGAGACATTTTAGATTTATATCATAACTGCATGATTTCTAGCTATATGGGTTTAAAAACTAAAATATATGCTGTGGTGACTCTTAAATCTTCTCACAGAAGAAAAGAGTCAGGAGGAAGTTGTTATAAGCATGTATTCATGAAATACAATGAACAAATATCAAAAACATATGTGTGTAAATTATTTCATATAGGGAAGAGTTCTGATCTGTACCTGTTTCTTCTTGAAAGCAAAATTGGATGTGCATTTCTGTGATGTTATGAATACATTTCTACTTTATTTTGAAACACTTGCCAAACTAAATAACACTGTATAACATTAAAAATGTTAAGGACTGCTTGGCATTAGCAGCAGAACATGTCCTGAAATTGTATCAGCAGCATATGTTGTTGCCTGTAAAAAGCTTAGTGATAATTTTTAGACTAACATCCATGGTGCCCTGTTGGCATTAGCACTACCATTGTATCCTGCTGTAGAATAAACAATCTTAGACATTTATCAACTGTTGATACAAATGTTAGTCCCTAACCACTTTTTATATGTTTTAAATTTTTTAAATTCAAGTGTACCTGCCATAACATAAAATAAACACTAGACTATATGAAATACAATGAATATTACACCTAAAATTCAGTTGTGACCAGATAAAGTTTTAAAATAAAGAATAAATTTGCATAAACTGTTCAAAAAGAGATATAGATTCCAAAATTTGTGTTCCCAAAATGACACTAATGAACCACAGTGGCCTGAGGAAAAAAGAATATATATATATATTGAACAACATATAAATGAAATAAAAGAAAATGTCACATAAATGGTTATGGCATGACTTGCATATTATGGCATATAAGGCTGATTTTACATGTGGATCTCTCATTGTTTATATTAACTTATACATGGATTCACCTCAACACATTTTGTTTGTGGCATATCTCATATTGTTCAAGGATTCACAAGATATGTTAAGTATTACATACAATAATTGTAATTAGTAGATGCAAATGCTAATATCTAATAATTTCTGGTATTATTATTATTATTATTATTATATGTACTTCCTAACAGAGAATACCATTATTTTTATCTCATGTTTTCTAACTTTGAAACAAGGAAAGATAGGGATTGGCTTATAATGGGTAGATAACTATTTTTTAGTAGAGTTTATCAGTATATTTTACATATACATTGTGATCACATTTAATATTAAAAATGTACACCTGTACATGACATATCTTGATGCTCATATTTTCCTTTTCTCCTGCCTATACTGCTACACTCAACCCCATATATAAATATATAAATATAAATATATATATATGAACTTTGTTTCCATTTTTTATTATCAATTTTTTCTTTCCTGTCTTTATTTTTCCCTACCCCCTTTCCCTTTTCCCTTTGAAAATTTTCTTCTTATTTTGCAATATCTGTCACAAATTCTGGATTTTACTTATAGCTTTAATTTCTCATATTAAAAAATCAATACAATATTTACTCATCTGTGTCTTATTTATTTTACGTATGAGTATGTCCTCAAGATATATTTATTTGAGTATAAATGACTCAAATTTATCATACTTTTTGGCTAAGTAATACTCCATTTTGTTTTGAAAATCCACATCTTTTTTATCCAATCTCCAGTTGATGGATATTTGGGAAGTTTCCAAGATTTAAGAACTATAATTTGAGCTGCTATAAATAAGGGTGCAAATATGTCACTGTGGCTTGATGCTTTTATTTATTTCATGAATATACCCAGGGCGAGGAATAGCAGAGTCAAATGGGACCTCCAGTGCTAGCTTTTTGAGGCTTCTCCACACTGATCTCCACAGTGGTTGCACTAGTCTACATTCCTGCCAACAGTGGAGAAGTGTTTCTTTCTCCCTGCCACCCACTAGCATTTATTGTTTGTTGCTGGTTGATTTCTTGTCAGCATATATTGTTTCTGGAGTGATATAGAATCTCAATATGAATCTCAATATATGGAATCTCAAACATGAATTTGTTTTCATCTGCATCTCTTGAATGATCAGTGGCGCTGAATACGGTTATCACATGTTTCCTCGCTGTCTTTACTTCTTTATCTGAAAATTGTCTATCCATTTCACATGCCCATTTCTGAAATGGATCTTTAAATTTAGAGGAGCTGATATCTGAAATTCTTTATATACTTATAGATAGTAGTCCTTTGTCTGAGGAACAGCTGGTAATTTTTTTTTTCCAACTTGTAGGTTGTTTCATTGTAGGTTATGGTTTTTCTTGCTGTGCAGAAGTTTTTAATAAAATGAGATCCTAATTGTTGCTTCTTTCTGCTAGTTCCTGTGCTGCTGAGGTTTTGTTCATAAAGTCTTTCCATATGCCAGTGTCTCCAAGAGTTCTAATTAACCTATCTTCCAGCAGGTTTAGTGTTCCTATTTTAATATTTAGGTCTCTAATTCACTTTGATTTTAGTGTGGTGCATGCAAAAATACATGGATCTAGCTTTAATATTTGGCATCTTGAAACCCAGTTTTGACAGCAACATTTATTAAGGAGGCTATCTTTCCACCATTGATGGTGTTTGGAACTTTTGTCAAAGATGAGATAGCTTAGTATGTGTGGAGTTGGTTTTTTTTCTTGTTGTTGTTTGTTTTTTTTTTTAATTTTTTAATCTTTATTGGTACATTACATATACAAATCATGATTGCACTCCACAATGGGGATTTGTATCAGTATAAGACACAATTTAATTCTTATTTTTCCCATAGCCTTACCCACCCTACCGCCCCCCCCATATACATAAAATTTGTTTCCTTACTTCTTTGTTACAATCTCAACATTTTCCCCCTTCTTCCTAATTTACATTGAGCATTTTCTATTTCACAATATATAACATACAATGCTAGGACTCATTTACATCTTTATTTTCTCATACCAGAGAAAAGATGTGATATGTACCTATCTGTGTCCTGTTTATTTCACTTATGAGAATATCCTTAAGGTATGTCCATTTAAGTATAAATGATTCAAACTTATCTTTTTATGGCAGAGTAATACTCCATTCTGTAGAAGATCCACAGCTTTTTTATCCAATCTCCAGTTGATGGACACTTGGGTTGTTTCCAAGATGTAGCAATCACAAATTGGGCTGCTATAAACATGGGTGAACATATGTCACTGTGATATGAGTCTTTTAATTCTTGTGTGTATATACCTAGCAGGGCAATGGCCGGGTCAAGTGTGGAGTGTTTTTGTGTCCTCTAGTCTCTTCCATTGATAGTCAGGTCTGTTTCTTTTCCAGTACCATGCTGTTTTTTATCACAGTGGCTTTTTAGTGCAGTTTCAAGTTGGAGATTGTGATACCCCCTGATATATTAGAAGTGCTTTTGATATTCTAGGTCTCTTGTTGTTCCAGATGAATTTTTGGATTATAATGTCTAGGTCTGTGAAATATGCTATTGGAATTTCTATTGGGAGTGCACTGAATCTATATAGAAGTTTTGGCACTATGGACATTTTGACAATCTTGGTTCTAACCAAGAGCCAGGGATGTCTTTCCATTTTTTTCATGTTTTTTCTTTAATCTGTTCTTTCAGAGTGCTATAGTTTTCAGAGTAGAGGTGTTTCATCTCCTTTGTTTGATTGATGACTTTTTCTATTTCATTTTTGGGTGCTGTTGTGAAAGGAATTATTTCCTCTATTTGTCTCTTAGTGAGTGTATTATTTGTGTATAGGAAGGTTATTCATTTTTGTATGTTGACCTTGCACCTAGCTACTGCACTGAACCTGGTGACCAAGTCAAGTAATTTTTCGGCTGAGTTTTTGTTATCTTCTATATACATTATCATGTCATCAGCAAATAGTAACAACTTACCTTTTTATTTTCCTGTCTTTATTCCTTTTATTTCTTTCTCTTGCCATATTGCTCTGGCTAATATTTTCTAAACTATGTTGAACAGAAGTGGTCATACTGTACATCCTTGTCGTGTTCTTGATTTTAGCGTAATTTTCTTCAAGATTTTAACCCTGAACTTTGGATTTTCTCAAACGTTTTTTCTGCATCTTTTAAGATCATCATATGATTTTTGTCCCTCTCTCTGGTAATATAGTGTATTATATTTATTAATTTATATATTTTGAACTATCCTTACATCGCTAAGATGAATCTCACTTGGTCTAGGTAAGGATTTTCTTGATGATCCTCTGCATTCAGTTTACCAGTGTCTTATTAGGATCTTTGCATCTATATTCATTAGAGATACTGCCTTGTAGTTCTCTTTGTTGATTTGGACTACCTCTGCTTTTGGAATCAAGATAACAGTTGCTTTGAGGAATGAATTTTGGAGTCTTGTGTCCCTTTCAATTTTGATTTTGAAAAATACTGGAATTATCTCTTCTCTAAATGTGTTGCAAAATTCAGCAATGAAGCCATCAGGACCAGGATCTGTCTTTGTTGGTAGGCGTTTAATTACATTTTCAATTTCATTGATTGATATTGGGGTGGTTATTACTTTTATATCTTATTCATTCAACTTAGAGAGTTCAACTATGTATAGGAATTTGTCCATTTCTTCTTTGTTTTCTATCTTATTGGAGCACTGTTTTTTGAGGTTGATGTTGACTATCCTTGGGATTTCTGCTGTATCTGCTGTAGTTTCAACTTTTTTGTTATTGCATTAATTTGGGCCTTTTCCTTCCTTTATTTTTTATAAAGTTGGCTAAGGATTTGTCATTTAAAGAAAAAAAAGAACGAAAGAAAGAAAGAAAAAGGAAAAAACTCTTTCAAAGAACCAGCTCTTTGATTCACTGATTTTTTTTGTATTGTTTTCTTAGTCTCCCCTGACCCTTATACTTTCCTTGCTTATATGAGCTTTTGGTTATTTCACTATTCTCTTTCTAGAAGATTGAGTTTCAACAATAGGCAGTTTATTTGAATATGCTGTTTTTCTAGTGTGGACATTCACGGCTATGAATTTTTTTTTTTTTTAAGGTTTTTTGAGACAGGGTCTCGCTTTGTGGTTCAGGCTGGCCCTGAGCTCAGCCTCAAACTCACATCACAGCAATCCTCCTGCCTCTGCCTCCCAAGTGCTGGGATTACAGGCGTGAGCCACCACGCCCGGCACTGTGGTATGTGGTACTGGTTGCTGCTGGGCGTGAGTCTCCACGCCCAGTATTGTTATGTGGTTA